>LPNX010723550.1:0-33229 GCA_001517045.1 Pseudotsuga menziesii
CCGGCGGTATAAAGGCTTTGATTAATCTCTTCCGTCTACGCCACTCCTGAATATGATCAGAAATATGGGTGGCTTTATCTTGCTGAAATTTCGACAAGAGTTTAGTACCGACATCATATCGTACTAGTAGCTGGAAGTGATTAAGGAAAGTCATCGCAAGGTCGTCGAACAAAGTAAAGGCACCCATAGGTAACTCTATGTACCATTTTGCCGCAGGCCCTGTAAGGGTGCGTTGAAATAGTCTCAAGCGGACTGAGTCCTGATGCAATGAATTGGAAGAGCACCATAGGTGGAATGTCATAACGTGTTCACTCGGATCCTCTCCTGGTTTTCCTTCGAACTTAGGTATGTCAGAAGGAAGCTTGGTAGGGACAGCCGGCCAAGCCGGGTCATGAGCCACAGGATCGTTCGTAAGTCTCGATAAGTCAGGTAAATTGAGTGTTGCGAGGAAAGGGAGCTTAGCATGATGAGGTTTAGGGACTGCTCCCTGATTCACATAGGATTGATTACCACCATGACCTTGGCCATAGTGACCTCCTCCTGTATGACCCATATAGGGTGGCGTGGAAGTCGCATAATGAGGTGGACCTTGACTAGTAGGAGCTACAAAGCCATAGTTGGGAGAGTAAGCAGGCTGTGAATACCCGCCTCCATAAGGTTGAGAGACCTGTCCATACTGTGCCCCATAGTAGGGTCCATAGGTCATCGGCTGCGATGCCCCATGAGACACTCCATAGGTAGGAATATACATTCTGGAAGTAGGAATATACATACCGGAAATAGGGATATATGTCGAAGAAGTAACAACTTGACCTCTAGAAACATGAACATAACCTCCCGAAACAACGGGTGGTATGTAGGCTTGAGACACAATTGGTCTAGTAATCGCAGTACGGATCTGACTCGTAGCTACATGATGACTCAAAGGACCACGAGAGTAAGGTGGAGGATTCGCATTTGAAGAACTCGGAAGCGAGGACGAAGGAATCTCTGTAAGAAGATATGTGCTAGTGCCTATCGTCATTCGTCTAGAACCTGGTATCGCTATGGGATCACTAACTCTAGACCTAGAAGGTACATAAGATGGAGCTTCCACCGCTGGGATGGAAGGTGCAATGTGACTAGTACTCCCAAACCTCTCCGCAAGGTAAGGCATGGGAATGCCCCCAGGTATAGTGTTAGGATCAAAGTCGGAGTCAACATGAAATGCCAAATCGTGCATAGGAAAACCAGTGGAAACATAACCACCATAGCCGGTGCTAGGAGGGTCAAAATGAGTCTCGGCATCTTCCGGCATTCCATACCGGTATTGGGTCAATGGGGAATCTGGCCTAGTATGAGTAGGTCTATCATGTAAAGATCCTATCTGGGAAATAACGGGACCAATCTTAGCTAGGTCAGGTGAGGGATCATATGTAGGAGTAAGTTCCCCATCGTCAATACGAATAGGAGGAGGTGGGTTAGGAATAATCTCTGAATGATCCTCCATGGTGTGTGAATCAATGTGTGACATAGTCCGCCTAGACTGACTAGGCCCCTCTCCCAAAGGAGGAGGAGAAGTGGAAGGCGGAAGTCCTGCTAACCGACGAGAACGGCGCGGAACCGCACCCGACTCCACAATGACTCAACAAAAAAGCAAAGACTCTCTATTTACGTCAACCCTAGGCCAACTAGCGTACACAGAGCAATCACTATCAAATCTAAATCCAAAAGCAAGCAAACAAGGGCTGGATAAGTGAGCTCCCGAATGTGGCCAGTATGTCTCGCCTAGGATATTCCCTATATAGTCGCGTATGTACGCGGTTATCGGGGAAAAGGACGCGTATATCATTTTTCTAATGTTTTTAGGGATGGTCAATGATACATCAAAATACAATAAATGGTCCATAGGGAATAATGAGTCTGCAGCGGGATAGGGGAAGGCCATACAATGTGTGATTCACCTAGTGTGGTGAAATCCGCTATAACATATGGTCAATCATAGTCAAACTTGATGAACCATGATTAACCATGTTTAACTATATTTCAACGATAGTAAAACATAGAACAGTCAACTATTATCAAACAATGTTCAACATGTTTAACTATAGTCCAACCATAGCAAAACATGGTCTTCCTTAGTAAAACATAGTAACAATGAATGAGTGTCAAACATTGTTAACCATGGTCAAACACAATGAACCATTCTCAACCCTTGTAAATGATGGTGAAATTAAGGTCAACCATAGTAAAACAACATTCACCATGGTTAAACATGGTCACCCATAACTTGTCATCCATCATCAACCATGGTCAACCTTATTTAAACAAAGGAAACCATAATCAACCATGGTTAACTAATGTCAACCATAGTCAAACATGGTTAACTAAAGTCTAATATATTCGACAATGGTCAAATAAGAGTCAATGATAGTTAAACATAATTAACCAAGGTCATTGGTCTACCATCATCAACCATTGTAAAAGTTAGTCATCCATGGTCATACTTTGTTACACATGGTTAAAAATAGTGAATCATGGCTAACTAAAGTCAACCATATACTTAACCATCCTTATTAAAACATATCTAACCATAGTCAAACATTGTCAACCATAATCTACCATAGTCAACCATGGTCATCCATTCCGAACCATGGTCAAGCATGGTAAACAATAGTCAACCATAATTAACCATTGTGAGACATGGCCAACCATAGTCAACCATAACATGGTATTGATAATTTAAATCCACAAGTTGAATATTATTGATATTGATAATTTTAAGCAAGGCTGTTTTCACAGCAATGAGTCATTATGCCAAATTACTAGAATGGTACTCTATTGTAGTTGAGAACCAAACGTTTTGAGTTGACAGTCCACCCTTCATGAGAATATCCCTAATCAATTTTTTTATCACCTCATGATGGGTGGAGTGTCCACTCAAAATATTGGATTCTAAACTACAACCGAATATGATTCTTCTACATATTAATATTGATAACTTAACCTCCTAGAAGGAAACACATGTTCTAAGCCCTTAGAGCCACTTAAGCTATACATTATTATATACATGTGATATAATAATTACATAATGTTATGTTTTTATTTTTAACTTTAGAAAGATTTACAATATTATTAATCTTTATATTAAAAATATTCTATGACTTTCAACCAAAATAAAATACTCCGAATATATAAAATAAATCCATTAATCAATATAAAAAATAAATTAATTCATATTTAGTAAACTAAAATAAAAAGATATATATGATGATTATGATGAATGTACACTGAGACCAACTTTGGTCTATCGGACCTTAAGAAAGAAAATACTTAGTTTACATTAAAATCTTGTTCTTGTGCTCAAAAATATTTCCAAGAAGCTTTCCAAGCTCACTGTAGTTTTGGAAAGTTAGGAGGTTATAAAGGTTTGTATTGTATCAAATACTATGAAACTCAGCTCTAATGTGGGTATAAGTAAGGCACTCTAAGAGAAAGTGATTTTCATCCTCAACGCTCATAGACTCACATAGATGGAAAATCCTTTCCATCCATGGCGTTTTATGAATAGACCAACACCCTGTTTCACTATGGACTTCATGAGAGTTCTTTCTTATCTTGGCTATATTAATTTTGTTCTGTGAGCTAGTTACTACCGAGAGATACTTCTTATCCTCCAAGTTAGGATTAATGGCCTCCTTATAGTATCTTAATTTTCTCTTAACTGCTAAATTTTCCTCACACCATAATTTTTCCTTAAACTTAAAAGTAATAATATTTTTGACATTGTCAATGTTCTGCAAAATTTCATTTTCATTAATGCGCCAATGGTTTAACCAAGCCATGGTATATTTACACCAACATGGATTGAGGCATAGTTGGTTTTGACTTGAGTTTAAAGCAATTTTAGGAAGTCTCTTGTTTCCCGTGTTATTTATCTTATGCTTTTACATCATGTACCTAGTCATAGCAATGCTCTCAATGGGGGGAAGACCCACTTCTATGAGGAGAATAGGATAAGGCGTATTGCTTTTAATTTTGAGGTTATAAGTTATAAACCGCTTCTGGATTTGCTCAATCTTCATCCAAGATTCTCTAGAAATGTTGCACCCCCATACGAGTCACAACCATACAAGATAACATGGATGACAAGAGTTTCAAATATGAACTTATTTTTATCCCACATGACCAGATTGGTTGATTTACAGTTATTTTTGAGACCAAAATAATATTTCCACCCTCCATTAATCATTTTCTCAATGCTATAGTTCCAATTGAGCTTGTGATGAATATCAATTCCGAGATACTTGTAAGAAGTCACTTCCTCTAGATNTAATTCTTAGATTTTATAATGATGATTTTTGTCTTGTCAGTGTTAACAATCATACCCATGTTAGAGAAAAAATATTTAAGAATTCTTAATTTCTTATCGAGATTAGAAGGACACCTTGCCATAAGAAAAATATCATCATCATAAAGTAGGAGGATGATAACTATCCCAACTAAGATTGTAGCAGTGCAAGCTGCTTCTTCTAAACACTTTTCTAGCTTATCAATGTAAATGCCAAAAAGGGTAAGGGAGAGGGGGAAACCTTGTTTAACTCCAATATTACAATTTATATATGTTTTCCACCCCTCATTATTCTTAAACTTGGAAATGACCTTTTTGTATAACCTTATCGTGGCAGCTCTCAAGTCAAAAGGAACCTTAACCTCCTCTAGCCTATTCCATGGGTTATTTCTAGGCACTGTATCAAAATATTTTCTAAAATCCGCAAAGCAACAAAATAGGTCAGACTTCTTATTACGACATTCCTCTACAATGATATTAAGTGTAAGGAGGTGGTTCGTGGTTGAATGATTCCTTCTAAAACATTCCTGGCCTTTAGGCTGCTTACCTTCCATTTCTATCTATATATTGATCTTCTTTTCGAAGATAATACCATATAACTTAGCTAAGGGAGAGGGGGAAACCTTGTTTAACTCCAATATTACAATTTATATATGTTGTCCACCCCTCATTATTCTTAAACTTGGAAATGACCTTTTCGTATAACCTTATCGTGGCAGCTCTCAAGTCAAAAGGAACCTTAACCTCCTCTAGCCTATTCCATGGGTTATTTCTAGGCACTGTATCAAAATCTTTTCTAAAATCCACAAAGCAACAAAATAGGTCAGACTTATTATTACGACATTCCTCTACAATGATCTTAAGTGTAAGGAGGTGGTTCGTGGTTGAATGATTCCTTCTAAAACATGCCTGGCCTTTAGCCTGCTTACCTTCCATTTCTATCTATCCATTGATCTTCTTTTCGAAGATAATACCATATAACTTAGGTAATCATAATAGTTTGATAGTTAGAGGGATCATTTTTATCGCCACTTTTGAAAATAGGAATACTGAAGCTTTGAGTCCAAGGTTTAGGAAACCATTGCTTGACCGCTAGATTAAAGAGTTTGTGGATGTGCAGATGAGGACATGCCCTCCAATTTTTAATATTTTCGCTTGGTAGCCTTCAATGCCTTTGGCTTTTCCATTTGTTAAGCGCTTAACTCTGAAATTTGTGTCTTCTAACGAGAAAACTTCTTTTGTTGTAAGAAGGGTTTGAATGTTATCTTTGCTATTCGTGGATTCATAAAGCATTTTAAGATAGGAATTCCAATCTTTTAAAGAAATTCTATTGTCTTCTTTTGTTTTGCGAGTTAGAATTTGCCAGCAGAATTTCTTAGGTGCCACCTTGGAGAGGTGTAGGATATTTTCCTATCTTTTACTTAGATAATGTCTTTTTTTCTTTTAATTAAGGTTTTGTAGTGATTTATCTTGTCAATTTTTAACGAATCTGTAGTAGCTTTCTTAATTTATTTTCTCGCATCTTTATACTCTTGATCATATCAAGGGTTGGTTCTATTATTACTTGTTTTAGTCGATACTTCAATAGAGAACTTGTTAATAGATGATGAGAGGGTTGTAGCAAAATTATGGTAGATATTTTCTATATTCTCCATTCTAGATAAAGGAACCAGTCCATTTTTTAAATTATGGAGAAAAATGTCAGCTTTATTTTTATCGAAGATCAGGTGCTTTGGAAATGATATTTTTCCTCTTGGGGATCGCTATACATGGAAATATTGAGAGTTATAATTAAAGGTATAGGATCAGAGTCAAGCTCATGTTCATTGAATATGCTAAAATCTATTAATATTTTGTATGTATGGATATTAGATATAACATAGTATACCACACTACTTCCAAGCCCATGGATACAAGTCATCTGGCTAGAGTTTGGCCATTTTGTGAGACCATTGCAAATTATAAGACCTTGAGAACCACAAAATTTGACCAACTCATACCCGAATAAATTTTCACCTAAATCTTCATAACTCCTTTTTGTACATGTTAGCTAGATCAAGGTCTTCGTCTAACCAAAGAGGATTATGGTTGGAATAGTTGCTTAAAAGAATAGCTCGGTTACTGGAAGTTCAAGCATTGAAGCCACCCATCAAAAGGATATTTCCTTCCTTCCTTAAACAAGAAATATCATGTTCTAAATTATCATAAGGACAATTTTTATCTAAATTGTTTTTTTTATAGAAGTTGGAATTAATCGGGGGAAAATAACAAATGGCTATGTACGATTCTTCATCATTAATGTATGCGATCTCTATCCAAATAAATTGGTTGTAAGGGTCCTTCTTATAAATCCTAACATGTGGGGATATGTTCTTCCTACCGTAACAGGATAGACACCAATGCCTCTACAACATGAATGCTTATTCCATATTGACCATAGGACATATCTGCTTATATCATGGACCTTCGACTCCTCGTGTTCCCAAGTTTCAACCAATAATATAATATCAATTTCGCTCAGGATCCAACTTAACTTAGGGCCTTCGATCCATGGAAATCATAGACTGTTCTAGGATAAGATCTAGAGTGTGTCAAATTTCTATTTATTACTATCCTTTTGGTTTCTATCTCCAATAGCAGCTTTCTTGTTTCTGATTAATGCCCATTTTCCCTCCTTCCTATCTTCTTTTACGTTTTGGACCTCCTTTCTTAATTCGGATCGATCTTATAGAATGTGGTCTTCATTTATAAATATATTCGAGCCTTTTAAAATTGATGTATTACTGAGTATGTTGTTGTTTTTTCAGTGAAGCTAACCTTAACCTGTATTATCCTTTCTTTATTCTCAATTAATTTCCCCAACCTATTTGCTTTTATGAGACCGGTAGGTTCAATTTGTAACCTATTGTGAAGTTCTGTCTTGACAACGGCTAACGTATCATCTTCTTCCTCCTATTTTAAACTAAAAATTATGAGTTTTAAAGCTCTTGTGTTACGCTCATGGTCTAAGGCTATGAGCTAATTAATTTCCTCTTTAATATGTTTGATATCTATTTTACCTTCTATATTATTTAGGGTTAGGTTGTGGTTAATTTTTTCCTCTAAATCTTTAATCCTATCCTTTAACTTAATATTTTCCATTGTATCTCCCTCTACTTGTTCGAGTGTTTTTTGAATTTCCATTGCATGAATTCTAGTCTTGATTATTTCTACCTTGTTCTCCAATTTTTTTATCTTATCATCTAATTGTCTTTTGATCTCTTCTTGAAAATATGTGAATTTATTATGGAGCATGGATTTTAAATCTATCTAGATCTTAGCTTCACTTTCTTCCCTACATTTCTCTAAGGATTCTATATATTCATAAAGTTTAGCCTCTCCTTCTTCCCTACGTTTCTCTATCGAGTCCATAAAATCAATAAAATCATGAAGGTTAGGTAGGGTAACTCTGCTAGGTCTTAATTTGATAATTTTTGGAAAATGGGGTGAATTACTCATATTTATGTAAAGGTGTAAAAATGTATATAGAAAAAACTAAAACTAATAATAGAAAACAAAATAAAAAATAAAATTAAAATTAAAATAAAATAAAATTAAAATTAAAATAAAATAAAATTAAATAAAATAATGAAACTATGCACCTAATTTAGAGTCTCAAATAAATGATGAAGATACCTCATAAATTTAAATATCATTAATGAAATGTGAATTTTAATTTCTTTATTTTAACAAGTCATTAATATATATATCCCAAGCCTATGTATATATATATATATAATCAACTTTATATATTATTGTATATATTTTTAATATGAAAAATTTGATTGACTTGGTCATGGTTTTTTGGTCTCAAGATTAATGGTCCATTGTATTGCTTGTGAGGAAGACTATTCAAAAGTTTCTAGAATAAAACCATCTTTTTCATCATATGTACTTGGTTTAATTATCATGTTTATTATTGTTTTTTTTGTGTATTTATTAAAAATTTGTAAACCTTTTTTTTATTTTGTAGACTTAAATATATATATTAGTAGTAGATAATGTTGAATATGACTAATTAGTAATTATAGTTTAGACATATATATAATAGTAAGATATAGATATATAGTTATAGATAAAGTTATATATGTGTGTGTAACATCTCCAAAATTTGTAAATGAAAAAAAATTTAACATAGAGGACTAAGTGTAAAATGTAAATTAAAAGATGCATACTATTCTAAATCTTGTACTTGGTTATGTGTCCAATATCATACAGTCCTCTTTATGACGACTTGGTAAACGACTTATAGTTATAATGAATTGTTATTTGCTTGTCGTCAACTCATGGAAGCATCGTCATGTTACTTAAATCATTTACAATTATTATCTTTGCTAGTCAAGTTCTAAATGTTAATGACTATAATTATGCTTAGGAGGATGGGTTTATGGTCTTACTTAGCTTATCTTTGCTAGTCAAGTTCTAAATGTTGATGACTATAATTATGCTTAGGAGGATGGGTTTATGGTCTTACTTAGCTGATCAGCTAACACATAAAATCCTCTTATTCTGTGCAGTTATTCTGTGTAGGTGTTCTATTGAGGGAGTCTCACTATAAAAGGGGCATTTCCAAAATGGTCTAAGCCAAAGAATACAAGGTGAAAACAATTAAACCCTAAGAGGAAAATATATGAGGCGCTAAACCATTAAGCTAAAAATACCAACCTAACGAAGGTATGAATGGTCAAAAGGAAAAAACTAAATTGTTGAACTATGGAGTTTTGGGTTTGGGTTTAAAACATTAAAACAACCACAAGGGAATTAAAAGGGGCCACGTGATGATCATATGCCTTATAGCTGGAAAGCATTGTTGTCACCTCGAAAAACCCTTAGGGTTTATCTTGTTCAAAAAATCCCAAGTGTAATGCATTGTTTGTTTTTGTTTGCAGCGAGTAGGAGTTGTGGATTTTGGCCCTTGATCTCTCTACATGGTTTCTAGTTTTATAGTGTCGTAGTGCATATTTCTTAGTGGCTCTGCACTGGCAGGTTGGTAGCGAAGGTGCCAAGGCTTCCAGCCTTCAGGCCCTCGGCCCTAGCCTATGCTGGTTAAATGACTCAAATCCTCATGCATATTGTTTTGTTGGCTCTTTGACCGACCGTGAGTGCCTTTGCTTGTCCGTTGGGCCTACAATGATATAAGGGTAAATTCCTAAAATGTTGTTAATAGATTTCTAAACGTTTTATCATCAATTATAAACTGGAAGTTTTTAATCCTTGTTTGCTTGTGGTTGTAAGTATTCTCCCATTAGGTTGCTATAAGGACCGATTTCTATGAAGAAAGGGGGTTCTTGCTCTGGAAAGACCATACACCTGCACTCCTTTCCCACTATGAATGAAGCTATGTGTCTCCATTTCTCTATGATTTTCCTGGAATGGTGTCTTACCTGCATTTTTCCTTGGGTTGAACCACGAAATGGTAACCCTTAGCGGTTTCGACCTACGACATGCTTCTAGTAAATTTTATGTTTAAAAATCCCTTCGACCGTGGAGTCTGAAGAGGACTGTTTGTATAGTTTTTAGTTAAGTAAGGTTAAGAGCTCTACACAGAGTCTTGTTCTTGGAAGATCCACTTCTGTTGGGGTTTTTATGATATTACGACTTCTTTGACTGTCAATAAAATGGTTTGATTTTTGGATAAGTATAAATATTGTTTGGGGTTCTAAATGTATTGTCTCTATCATAACTAAATATTTAAAAATAAAAAGAAAGGGTCGTGAGGCCTCTATATTTATGTTGTTGTGTAGATGTATAAATACTAGCAACCATTGTTGGGTGGACAGAAGCCGTAAGGTTGTTTCTATACAGTGACTTAAATGGTTTTGTTATTTAAACTTATGATTTAGGGCCACGAGGCCACTGATTCTTGCATACTATGGTAGCTCTGTTATAGTTTATGTGTTTTTTTTTACCGTTTTTAATATGTGCAAGTTTCATTTAAGTCGTAAGCCTTCAACGTTATTAGTTTCGACGTTTCCTGTAATAAGGACCACTTACAACCTGCAATATTGATTTGATCATTTGGTTGGATAATTATGTGTTCATGCAAATCCTGTGTGAAGAATTTGATGGGTAATTTATTTTATTGACTGCGGCTATTTGTTTAAGTATAATTATTTAAATACAATAGTTTAAAACTTCTATTTTGGCGGGAAGCCCTCGACAGGGTTTGATCTAGTGACCTAT
Organism: Pseudotsuga menziesii; assembly: GCA_001517045.1. Lineage (NCBI taxonomy): Eukaryota > Viridiplantae > Streptophyta > Pinopsida > Pinales > Pinaceae > Pseudotsuga > Pseudotsuga menziesii. Next base: position 10,553 of record LPNX010723550.1, read on the forward strand.
TGATTACTAAAATATTTTTAACATGTTCTACTTGAAAGTTTAGTTTATTGATTTAGTTAAAACCCTAGTTTAAATGCATACTTTGAACTGTTTATCTAAAAATCGAGTTATAGCTATTTAACTTAATCCTTTCAGCTTTGATATAGTATCAATAGGAAAACAGTTATATATATATAATTAATAGATACTCTATATACTCTAGAATTGCAAGTACTTTGATTACAAGGATATGAAATCTAGTGATTCTTGTTAAAATAACTTTTGGGATTGAAGTCGATCCCTATGTAAGGTCTATTTGTTTCTTTCTAAACCCTTGTTATAACTTCAGTCTTTTTGTTTTTATAGAAGCGTCTCGGCTGCTATGTAATTTCCTTACTTTGGTCCTAGTCATTCTGTAACGGATAGAGAAAATAGAAAAATAAAAATGCTATCTAATGAAAAAATGGATGAATAGAATGCATTGTTATCACTGGTTATTCTAAATGATGACTGTAAGGATTGGAATTAAGAACAAATAGAATAATGAACTCAGAGTAATAGGACACTATCTACTAATAAATAATTAAAATATTAATTTCTACTAAATCAAAGCACACTTCATGAAAATAATAATACAGAACTAGGATTCTTTTTAATTCAAAAAATCCATCAACATTCTTATACTTTTAGATACAAGTTTTAAATAAATTCACAAATAATAAACAAAACAATTTTAAAACCTGAATAAAATGCAGAAGGAGAACAACCACCCAAAGAAGACCGTTCCTCCCAACCGTCTCCTAAAATAACCAAAATTACTTCCTTAAATATATTTATACAGATAATACTATAATTTAGAAAACAAAAAGAAAAAAAAACATATGACCGGAATTGTTTGAGGAATAAATAGCCCCACGTACTAAACATTGTTTACAGATGCGAAAGGATTGTAGTTCTGAATTGATAGAGTATTTATTTGACTTGATATCTAATTTGTTATAAGCTTTGATGGGAGAAATTGGATAGATTTTGGTTTGGATTACTTGTGATGTAAATCATGGTTTCTTTGCCGTTGATTTTTTTTATCCTCCTTGTTCACACAATGTGCAAGGTAAAAGTGTCCACTATAACTATTAATTCCTAATTATCTTATTTAGTGTTTAATATGTGACTTTTTCATCATACTATAAAACTATTATGATTTATTTATGCATTAGTTATTGTAAGGTAGAGTTTGTCTCTATGTCAATGGATTGTAATGTAGAGTTTGTTTCTATGTCAATGGTTTGATTTTAGTTTCTTAGAAATCTAAGTTTGATTCTAAGTTTTGTTTTTAATTAGTTAGATTTTATTTTGGTGTGTAATTGATATTATTTTTTAACATTTTGTTAGTGTGGTTAAGAATGTGGTCTTATTTTAAGTCAAATATTTATGTATAAGTATGTGTATTTGAGTGGGTCTAACTCTTAAGAATATGATTTTCCTCCTATGAGGTCATAGGTTCAAATCATTTCTATTGATTGAACTTGTTGATGTGAATATGTTCGTTGGGATCTCCTAGAAGGAATATCCATATCAAAGAGATTGATCTATGTGCAGTACACTATGACAGCAAAGGTGTATCGCTATCAAAGAGATCGATCTATGTGTAGTAGACTATGACAAATTTATGAGACTAGAGACATTGATCCTTAACACTTTTGATATGCACTACAGCATCCTCAACTATTGGTTAAGTTGTGAATAAATGTAATTTGCTCATCTAAGCATTGCGTAGAATTGGTGTACGTATGCAAATTTGAAAAACCTCTATAGATATTATAGATATATGAATGTGGGATATGAAATTTGATGCTATCAAGGCAATGAGCACTTTGCACATTCAATTTGAAACTTAGCATATGGGTATTATTACTAAGTTGACACATTCAATTCGACGTAGGGTAGTTGGGAACTGTAAATTGTGAATTTCACCCTAACCAACAAAAGTAGAAATGCATCTTATTTGGAGGAGGATTTGAACCTCTAAGTTATTGGTCGCTATTGGCTAGTGGTATAAGTTGGTCAACCTGATACCACACATTGATCATTGAACATGTCACCTTTTTATGAATATCAGATTCCTATCATAGGCCTGGAGTCATAGTTGAGAGAAAGAGATAGGAATTGTTTGTCCCCAAAAGCACATGTAGGGGTACACCCACTATACAAATAGTTGTTGCAACCCTAATATTTAAATGAAATCATCCCACTATATTGGTTATCAAGCCACTAAAGATAGTGTCTCTAGGTATGTTATAGATTAAATATATCAAGGGGTGCTAATCTATGGACAATGTTTGTAGCCATGGTTCGTGTTTTTGTGGAATATTGGTATCTTAATTTTTTGTGGAGTTATTATGTTCACTAGTGCATGAAATTAAGGGAAAACATTGCTGAATTTCTTGCAATATGAAATCATTATCACTCTTTCATGGTTCAAAAAAATAATCATTATTATTAATTCTCTACTTCTCAGTTTGTGGCTCATGAAATTAAGAGGAAAAAACTACGAATATGTTATAACGGATGAATCATTAATAAAAAATATACTTGAAAGTTGTGACATAGCATGAGACAAAATAAACAAAATTTTGTTTTTAACAACTTAAGTGCTAGAATTCTCAAAAACATTATACAATTACATGACCAAACATTCTTAGCAAATTACTAAGTTCTCATAAGTTACATAGTCCACCTTGGTAATTTTTTGATACATTCTTCTTGTATTTTTATAGTGAATTTAATTGTTTGGATGAGTCAGGGACACATTCTTCTAGAATATTTAAAATGTATTTAATTTTTTGAATGTAGAAGTAAGCCTGAGTGCATTTTTATGAATAGCTAGTTACCATAAACCTTGAGTCTTAAACATTGCCTAGAAAATTAGATATTTGAAGTTGTTTGAGTATTATTTTATGTAGGTTTTAAGGGTTAAGGATCTACCTCTTAGTGTATTTCTCTTAGTACTTCTCAATGTATATGAAAACAGTTTCTATGCAAAATCTTGGGAAATCAACGAGGGACAACAAACTCCACGATGAATAATTATTGCCATTGATTTCATACCACTTATTAGGAATCTAAGACAAACCAAATCCATGTATAGATTAAAATACTTAGTTTTTACATCAAATTAATAACTTAATTCATGGCCAAGTATCCTCCTAGTGGAAAAGGAAGTGCATCTGTAACTGTGACAATAAGAAGGTGTCAATCCAAGTAGCTATATATTTTTGTCTGGAATTAGTGGTTCGATCATGTTTCCATGAAGAGATAAACAATCGATGTATTTTGGTAAAAAAAAATTGGATGTTCCTCCACCCCTATTGTAGAGGAACAACCTAATCCAAACAATTATTGCTATGATTCTAACTTGCTAAGTTGTGTTTATGTTGTTTTTATTCAGTGTTTTGAGTATTTAGTGTTTGCATCCTCGTGCATTATTATGGATATGTTTCCCCCCTCACCCTTGGGAAATATATTGTCATATAATTTAGATAAGTTGGATTGAGTGTTGTGTTATGTTGGCAAGTTAATGTGATATCTAGAGTGTGAGAAACAAAACAAATAGGAACTTCATACAACTATAAATGGAACAGTAAAATTAATAAATATCACATATATAACATCTGGTGCAGAGTCTACAGTGAGTGAGGAGTTGATGTCGACATTTAGAGCCATGCATGGCTCATATTCAGGAAGATAGCGATGCCTGGGAAGATGTTCATCTTTCCTTGTTCATCTTTCATCTTCAGGACAATATCGATACTTCAATGAAAGATGAACATCTTTCTAGGCATCGCTATTTCTTGAAGATGAGCCACGCACACATGGCTCAAAAAATCAACAACAACTCCTCACTCACCATAGACTCTCCACCAGATGCCATGAATCTTTAATGCAGAATATCATCAAACTTAATCACATATATAGTGGTAATTGAGGAAAACACATATATAATTTATATGATGTAATTGATGGGAAAAAAATAAATATCGAACGTCATACGAATGAAAATTTTACAAAAAGAACCGTCATAAAAATTGCATGATGGGTAGGGGTTCCCATCAAATTTAACCCCTAGATTTATTAGTCAAAATTTGAATTCTAGACAAAAAGGGTGTAAAAAATATCGTGAGATATGGAGGACTCATGATAGATAGATATATTTTATATTTCTCCATGATAGACAACTATTAAAAGAGGGGCCATCGTCACCATTTTTAGAGGGTGTTCTATTTGGAAAGTAGACATCCACTGCCAAAATCAACAAAGGTTTGAATCTCGCTGTCATTGCTAAGAGAAGTTGTCGATTAAATATTCTATGCAATATTAATTAGTTGCAATAGTTGAAGATGAAAATAAGAAAATGCATGCATCTCCAAATCTAGAGAGAGGGGATTTCGAGTTCAACTCAAGATGAATGCTGGTGTAAATAGTTTGAGATGCCGGGGGATCGATGTTCAAGTTCAACTCAAGATGAATGGTGGTGTAAATAGTGTGAGATGGAGGATCAAAAAAGCTATATCTCATTGAGTTATGAGATATACATGAAGGATTTGATATGTTTTAGATTTTGGACCTATTTTAAGGTAAAGATTTATGTATAAGTATGTAACATTGTTTGATGCAAGGTGGACATAAACATTATAACTATATAAAGATTTTATATAATTATTAAAATTATATACAAATCATTTTTTTTAGAATTAAAACAATTAAATCAAGTAATAAATAATTAAGCTAAAATATACTAATCAAATTTTAAAATAGATTTTTTTTTAAATAATGAAAAAACTAAATTAAATATAAAATAGACTTCACATCTAACACCAAACCTTTTTGGAATAGATTCATAAGACGACACTCTTAAACAATACCTTAACTTCAATTCAATGATGAAGTTAAAACTTTATAAAAAAAAACAATCACATTTTAAAATAAACTCATAATGCAGCACTTCTAAATAATACCTTTCACTTATGTTACTTGTTAATTCAATGATTAAGTTAACATTATAAAGAGAACGATGAGGTGCGATACTCTCTTTTTAGATGTTTAAGCGTCCTGGTTTGATGTTGCAATTTTGCATAACGCGATAATAATATACAATAGACTTTCAAGCTATAGTAAATCTTGAAACGATATATGGTAGAATAAATCTTTTTCTCAAGGCTGAAATTTGAAAATAGATTACTATTGTCGCATAAAACTTGTCATTTGCATATTTATTCACGTTCCAAATCTTTTATCAGTGTGGAATTTGAGAATAAGTGACTACTCTCCATGAAAACTTGCTACATGTACATTTATTCAAAGTGTGAACAATATTTAAAAATAATGCGAAGACATAATGTCCTCTACAACTTGTAATCGGCCAAAGGGACTCACTTTGCCAACAAGTCACATTAAAATGTATTAACAATATTTATGGTGCAACATTGAAGGTGTTCCCCTTATCGCCCTCAAGATAACGAAGTAGTTCAATCATGTAATAAGACATTACTATAAGCGTTAGAAAAGATTTGCAATGATGACAAGGTGAACTCATTTGATGATGATGGCATAGTATTAGCAATATTATGGTCTTACAAGACTAATAATACAAAATGTCAACTAGTTATATACCATTTTAGACTTTTCTACAAAATAGTATTGATATCAGTGCAATTGATAGATCCTGCAAAGAATATTGCAACAAGTTTTTATCACATCTTATTTGTCTTCTTACATATATAAAGGGGTTTTATAGAAAAAATAATTTATGGTCATATATTGGTACAATGATGTCAATGAAGAAATATATCACAAAAAAACAATTAGATATCTATGGAGAACCAAAGTAAAAAAATACAGTTGGCTAAACTCATAGAAACACGATCCCTTAGTTCTTTTTTTTACACAACTTGCATGAAAATCCTTTTGATACTCTGTGAATTCTTCCTATCAGTTACGAGCACATTAAAGCATAAGATCTAGTATTTTCAGTGCACACTTGGAGATAGGAGAAGAATAGAAACCTTGTGCATTTAGTAATTATGATGAAGTATTGAAGTTAAGGAGCTAATTGCATGGCCTACTTTTGAACACATTTTTTATTTTTATGCAAGAATTATTTAAACAAAATGTCTAAATGTAGGGATATCTTAAGAGTTCTAAGATTTAAATAAATGTAACACTATACCTCACAAGTATAAGCATGAATTTAGTCATTTTCCATGTTTTGGATTCATTGATTATCATTGGTATTGACATTAATTCTTCTCTTCTTCCACTTGACAGAAGGCCTCTTTTAATTTATCGCTCCAATTTTAAGAGAAAGTCTCAAAGAGAACATGACCTGAAAAGTTACATCTTTTTTAAATTATATGAACTTATAGTATTGGAAGAACTAAGGTTATGGCTTTCTGATCTTACCCCAATGATATAAAATAATTCAAAAATCATTGTGTGAAGTCCATAACACATAAGGAAAATTTTAGTATTTGATTGATGCATGGGAAATTGTAGGGACATGCAATGTGCCCAAAAACTTATATGATTTAGTGACCAATGAGTTAAAATAAAGAGGGGCTTGTAAACAATTAAACCAAGGCGTGTGTGTTTGAAGAGTACTTGTTCAAATAGATCATGTCAGTGTACAAAAAAATTGATTGCGGGAGGTTTATAGATATTCATTATGGAGGGGTGTTAGGAATAATAAATATTTCACATGTTCATGTCATTACCACAACACATGAGAAAATTATAGGACATGATTGGTGCATGGGAAATTGTAGTGACAAGCAATGTACCCAGAGAATTATATGGTGTAATTACCAACAAGTTATATTAAAATGGGGCTTGTAGAAACTTAAACCAAGGAGTGCACATGTTTGAAGAATACTCGAAGAATATCATGATAGTGTGTAGTAAAATTAATTGCAAGGGGTCAACACATATTTCAATATTGCGTTGTGTTAGTAATAATAAAAATATATTGTGCTCATGGGTAGTTGCATTAATTTAGTGGTCAGTTGCTGTTGATGTCTTTGAATATGGTTTGTTTAGGTCCTAGGTAGATGATTGAATCTTGAGTAATGGATTCTACATTATATTGATATGCCATGTAAAGGAATCAAATTCCATATATGGACGATTTAAGAGAATATGTAATATAGCTAAGAGATGCAAGGATTTTATCATAAAGGGAATATAACATGAACACTTGCAATGGAAGAATCCAACCAATGTTCACAAATTGGTGAAGGTCCCAAATACTTGTGGGTTTTATAGAAACTTGTATGCATATGCATCTTGTGTAAATTTTCATAAATGTTTCTCTTGTTTCTCTTTCCTCGTGCTATATTTTAATATGGGAACTATCATGTCAACGATAAGAACATTTCTCATTAAGGAAGTAAATCTTCCCACGAGGCCCCAGTTAGAACCTTATTCAATTAAGTGAGTGAAGGAAAACATAAATGTACATGTGTTTGTTACTCTTTCCTCGTGCTATATTTTAATATGGGAACTATCATGTCAACAATAAGAACATTTCTCATTAAGGAAGTAAATCTTCCTACGAGGCCCCAGTTAGAACCTTATTCAATTAAGTGATTAGTATGAAATTAAACCATTGTAACAAACACATGTACATTTATGTTTTCCTTCACTTTGGAGTGCATCAATACAATGCAATGTGACTTGAAATATTGACATGGAGTGACACCATCTTTGGAAAATCATTTCTTTATGAAAGGATATCAATTTACTATACTTCAGAAAACAGTTATTTAACTTGTCATTTAGGGATTTATTTGTATTTCAAGTGGTTATGGTGATAATATCCACCTACAATTCAATACCCCCAAAGAGTGGCAAGTTTTGTTCCCTCCAAATAGTAAATGGGTGGGGGGCTTCATGACCAACACTAGAAGGTTGAACGTAGTGATGGAAAAAGTTCCTAGCCCTTAGTTTTGTAATCATTCCCTCTAGTTCAAGTGAATCTAGGAGGTGTATTGGGGAAAAATTACCTATGAAAAAAGGAGGGGAGAGATATTGTACCTCCACCTGGCCCTCCACCCTAGTGATCAAATTTGATGTACCTCAAGCCTATGATTATGTGGTTATCATTGTTCAACATTGATATTTCTCACTATGAAATACATTTGAACTTAACCTAGTTGAATTTGCCCATCTGTTGTTGGGATTTGGCCATCTATTGTTGTTGGGATTTTTTCTCGGTTATTTACTATAGTAATTTGCAATTTGAAATAAATTAAACTCATGAAAGTTAATATTTATGTTCTTTCCTGAATAATGTTAACGTGTGTGTGTGTCTGTCTCCATTGTTCTTGTATTTTTCTTAAAGTAAAGGTCATCACATTATATTAATAAACACTGAGAGTCCATACAAAACATCATTAGAAGGCCAAACACCATCTCTTGGTTTATACCCAGACACCCTTCTCATTAAACCAGACACAAAGTTCTCTTACCCAATCCCCACATAACCAACTGAAGACACAGATTTGATCATCTCCCAAACATGAGCTTTCCCATACAAGCTAGAATCCCCAGACCTCCAATAGACAAAATTATGCCTATATTGTTACATATTGACATTTTAAGAGGAAAAAATAGGCCCATATACCCTTACATCTCGACATTATAGAGGAAAAATAATAATAACCAGAAAAGGATGATAACATGGCCCAGCCTAGGCCATCCACTTGTTGACTTATAGTAGAATGTAGGAAAGGTCCTGCCCTCCACCATGGAGGGCACTAGTCAAATCCGGCTTTGGCTTGCCAGGGACAGGGGAGGGCGAGATCTAAAATCCCAGGCATGAGACAAGGAAGTCCACTTTCGATTCCAGATGCTGGATGGCTACCGAAATGGACAGCCTCCATTGGTCCTGAACCTTGTCTCTCGCTTCTACATTATGCCTGTCGTAGGCATCACGACCAACCAAGTTCCTCATTACCCAATAAACAACAACCGTATTCTCATATTGGCTAACTCGTCAAACCATGTGCCCTAGTTCAAGGATCCATTCCTCGACCTTTTTAGATTCTTTGTGCAGCTTTTGATGATCTGATTCTTTCCATAGGTGCTTCTCTGTTTTAGCTATGCGGTTCTAAATATCCATGGGCAATTTTAATTCAAAGATGCACGATTCCTAGATATTCTGTTTCTGGGCTCTGGAACCTCCACTTGATCGATCAGCCTTTTTCCTCGACTCTTACCACCTTCCATTACAATCACACCAACACGATTCAGAAAATCTATACTTTCACCAGAGAAACAGAAGGGTGACAAAATATTAGACTCATATCTCTCGCTCCGCCACCCCGCTTCCAACTAAATAGAAACTTCCTTCCATTAGTCATCATTTTTGCACGCCTCACTATTATGCTTCCTATCCCATCCACTATCTAGAAACAATTATTTCCATTCAGCCATTTAACATTGCCACTTCTAGTTTTCTTGTCGCTTTGTACCTCAAACCGTCGGCTGAGCAGAATATTAGAAACATGGCAGCTATTATTAAGAAGGAGTCTGGTCATCATCTAATGTAAACGATATTCTCCACGTGGATCCATGTGATCATGTAATCTTCCACACGCATGGTGTCCCGTCCTAGAAGCCACTTGGAAATTTTCCATGTCCTGGGCTACGAGGACCCTACATCTATCCCGTTCAATCAAATCGGGGATCATGTCCCAATCCATCGCTCTTAACATTTTGTGCATGTCAGAACCTATATACGCCAACATGTCAACCACTTTGTTTCCTTAACGTCTGAAATGGGAAAAATTGGTCGCTAACCCGTTCATCAGGAGGTTTCGGAGGAGTTATAGTCATCCTTCCAAACGCCATGAACCTGCCACCTTGACGCTCTGGGTGCCACTCTATATTTTTATGAATCGGTTGATAAGGACTTGAGAATTAGCTTCCACTAGCATCGGCATACAGTTGTTTTTCGTGACCCATTATAGACCCTGCAATAAAGCCTCAATTTCTGTCGTGTTGTTGGTATCCCAACTGAGAAAACCGTAGCTAAAGCCTCTCATGGATCCCCTCTAGTCTAGAATGATGAATCGGTAACCGACCAGACCTAGGTTAACCCTTAGAAGCTCTGTCAAAGTTTAGTTTAGATAGGCCCTCCGGAGGAGGAAGCCACCTATCTAGACTCTACGGGATCCTTTACTGCTTTGTGCCTCCTGCTTCCTGATTCAGTGGACCCATGAAACCCAAAGAATGCAGGATATGCATCTCATGACCCGTCGAATCCCAATCTGCCATGAGAATCGTTTCTTTCATTTCGAGGTGATGCACTCCCAAACTCTACTAACAAGATTTGACATGTCCTGAAAGTTTCTCGAGTTTCACTCTCTCCAGATTTACCAGATGATGAACAGGGGGAAAATTTCCCATAGGCAATTAAGGATTCAACTTTCTGCTAACAGGATTTGACATGTCCCGAAAGGTTCTCGAGTTTCACTCTCTCCGGATTTACCAGATGACGAATTGGGGGGAAATTTCCCATAGGTGATTAAGGATTCGACTTTAAAACCTTTTTTTTGGACCACTCTAATAGTGTACCGACTAGTTTATGCCTTAACCGGTCTGAATGACGAAAGATCACTGTCCCACTATCCCAAAGAATCGAAGAAAAAATGCAGGATTTCAGAAGGTGTGCTAAAGTCTCCTCCGGTTGTTCACAAAGGGAACAACGGTATGGTCTGACCATCCCTTTTTTCTACAAATTTTCTCCTGTTAAAAGTTTTTTCCTTAGCACTAGCCAACAGAAGATTGATATCTTGGGCCATACCTTCTTATCCCACAAGTTACACCAGATTTGGTCTTCCTGGTCTGTGTCATTACTTATCAAAATATTATAGGATTATTTCAAAGAGAAATATGCTTTCTGATAATATCCCCACGGTAGTTTTTCATTACCCTCATGCCACCTGATTCTTCGGTTTTCCAGAGTCTCCTCCAAGCGCTCAACTTCCTCCCTTGGGCCTAACCGGTCCAACCAGATTTTGGGAACCAACGAGCGATGAGAGTCAATGGTTCCTTGGTCCTCCTAGAGATCCTTGACCCTAAAAATACCTATGGCCCCGCACTCCTATTGGATGATTTGGAACTACCCTCCCCTCCCCATAGGTGGAAGTTGTTTCCATGATGCCTCCCAAACCCTAGTTGTATGACCATTCCCTACCTCCCAAAAACTATGATCCTACACTAGACTTCGCCCTTTCCAAGTCATGCACCAAATGTGAGACCCTGGTTTATTTTCTAAGAATTGGATAAGATCTTGACAATCCCATCCTTCTGCATATTTTGAGTGCCATAATTTTTCCCAGGGTTCCTAGATGTGGGTTACCCAATGCCACCACATTTTCTCCCCAACCACTATGTTTTCCCTCTCCCAATCTCGAAGCCCCAGCCCTCCTTGAGATTTGGGAGAATAGACCATGTCCCATTTAACCAGGGCCCACTTTTGTGGTTCCTGGGGGCCGCTCCACATAAATTTTCTTTTCATGTTCTGAAGGTCCTTAAGAATGGCTTTAGGTTCCATCATGGAAGAAACAAGTAACCCGACATTGCCTGTAAAATAGATTTTACCAAAACCAGTCGGTCATGCAATTTTAAAGCTCCCATTTGTCCCATGCCCCTTGAGGTCCATACACATTTGTCATCATCCCTTGGATGGGAAAACAAACAACCCTGAAGTTTGTTGTGAGAGAGTGCCTAGACCCTTGAAACCCACTCAGGTGAACTTGAGACGGATCCCAAAGGATACCCAATCCCCCAGAAACAAATCTAGCATTTATCGCCATACCTTCACATCTTACCCAAATTCTTCCCCTAAGCTCTTGGATCTTATATGCTTGACACTTTGTTTCTTGCAAGAAGACGATAGCCGGGTTTGTATTATTAATAGTTTTACTCAAAATTTAGATTTTTATTGGGCTATTTAAGCCTCTAACATTGCAGGAGAGGATCTTCATTGGGAGAACTTACAAACCTATGGAATATTTGATTGTAGGATATTTTCCCAATTCGACTAGTCTCTTTCCTAATTCTGCAACCTTTTGTTTGTTTTTTTTTCGTCCTGTCTTCCTCCCAGGCTCCTCATATTTCCTTTTTGTCTCTTTATGAGACCCAGAGCTGATACCCAATGGATTAGAGGATCATGCCTTCATAATAGCTTCCTTGAGGAGGATGAATTGTTCCTGAGGGACATACCCTTTCTCTTTCTATACACAAGATTTTTCAATCCCATCCAAAACCAGTTCCCCTAGATCCATATCTTATGCCTCCTCCTCAGATTCTTGCCCCATACCTTCATCTCCTATATCATCACCGGGATATAAATCCCTTACATGGTTTTGATCAGGCACCTCATTCCCCGAATTAGATAATGAATTATATGTTCTCAATTTTTCCAAGATCACCTCCTCTTGATTTCCCATTACCTCAAAAGTATTTGAGGTAGCGATTTTCTTATGTATCTCTTGATTTTCTAGTTTCTGGCTTCCTCTCTTTTGGGATGAGATTTTTGTAAACCCCTAGTCTACACGGTCTCCTTCCTTTTCCAACTTCATCTTAATGTCATTAATTGGGAATTCCCTAAACATATGACCATATTCATGACACCTATGACATCGGAAAGGGATCTGTTCATAATCGAGGGTTTGCATCTAGTCCTCATCCTCCCATGTCATCCTTATTCTTGCTAGCAATTCCTTGGATAGGTCCATGTATGCACAGATTTGAGCATAGGCAGTGTATCGCTGGATCTTTGTTTGCTCAAAGATATCGATGAATTTCCCTAAGCAATTTCCAAAGCCTTCCTGTAGTTTCGGATCCCAATATTCACTAGGGAGAGAGTACAGCCTGATCTAGACTGGGGAAACTCTCATATCCTCCCATTCATGGCAGAATTTCTCTTTTCAGGGCCGTAAGAATAAACCTACATAATGCTAGAAATACGCCCCCAATCCAAGACATGGTTCCTACCTTCCAAACTAATAAAAGAGATAGTGAAAAACCCCTTAGAGCCCAGATGGAGATCAAAATGACCCTTTGGTTTCCAGGTTGAATTGATCCACCATATTAGGGCTTTCTCTGATGGATGCAATCCTATAAAATTTTCCTATTAGGGCATGATCAGACATATACTGGATCTGATCTCGTATCTTCGAGGACCTAATCATCATGGATGGAATTAGGGCTACTTTCAGAATGAATTACCCTGGATTTCTACCCTTTACTCCTTTACCCTGGAACTGACTTTCAGAAAGGTTTATTGGAATCTCACTGATTTTCAGTCCCTCTGCATCTGGTCATAGGGAGGCCGAAAAACTGCCCCCTTTGTCCTCCACCATCATCCGTCAAAACCTCTCCCTCCTGCAAAACCTCTGTCCAGCCTTCCTCCTCATAGCCAGTTTTCTTTCAACTCAACAATCCAAAACCTTGAGTGCATCATGTCCATTGTTCTTGTCATTGTTTACATGTTGAATACATTTAAATTGTTCCAAATAATCAAAATACTTTTTTGTAAGGTGCCATAATTTTCATCGCTACTGCCATCGCATGATCCAGATTAGGAGAACCTATGTCTTCCCATGTCGAAGATGGAATCTCACCTACAAACAACTGTATATTCAAATAACAAAAGTCATAAACAAATACTTTAATGTTACCTATGTTGAATAATTATCTATTGCATATGTAAATATATACTTAATGATTGAACACAATTAAAAAAATTTCTAACCTAGCCCATATAACTACCATGGACAGGCTCCTGTGTTGGGACATGGAAAGTATGATCGTAGTGAGAACAATGGTGTAGCATTTTTCTCATTGAAGTGAATAGACCAACCTAGCTACAACAAGTCATTGGTCTCTCTTAGTCTTCCCAAATACCTTGCACTTATGACTCTCCTATGGTCATCATGTATGTCTACTCAAGACATTGACACAAATGTGGTGTGTCTAATTAGACCATATGCGACACCTCTCATCGCCTCATTTATATAATCAAGTGTATCAAATAGATGAGGTGGTTGGGGAGGGAGGTTAGGCTCATGCCTAGGAGTTGGTGGACCTCTCAGTTGTTTTCACCTAGCAGTAGGTCAATCTTGGGTAGAACAAATAACAACACTCTGGAAAAAAGTAATCATTGAAGTAGTTGACATGTAAACTAAGCACAAACTCATCCCATAGTTTTCTAAGAAAATATTGTGGATCCTCCCTATTATTGCAGGGAGGTTTATCAAACACATTGAACCCTATCTTCATCTGATTCTATTTCCATGGCCTGAAATGACACTAGTACATGCAGACACGTCTCTTATTGACGTTAAGAGGTTGGCTTGTTTTGGGATCAATGAACATACTATAAAGGTAGGATTTGGTAATATTCATATCTTTTATTTTCTCCTTACCCAGGCCAATGAAATAAAACTCTCTCATTATATCCCTATATTCAATCATATCAATTAACTGAGAATGGGCACGCCGAAAGGAATGAATGATATTTTCCAATAATGTGGCAAAGGACAATGAGGATGATTCCCTTGTTGTTCTTAATTCTTGAATCAAATTCCTTAATTGATTTAAGTCTTGGTTCAGTTCTTGTTGTGGGTTTTATTTGGTTCTTGATTAAAATTGTCTTGTGCTTGTTGGTTCTCATTGGATTCCATTGTATATAAGTTATATAGTTTGCTAATAATAAAAAAATCATTGTTTTACAATTTTGAAATTAATAAAAAATAAATAAATAATAAAATAATGTTACTTACCTCTCTCTGATGGGATGGATGATTGAATTGGACCCCCTCCCATGCACACTCATTCTGGAATGGTGTATGTGTTCTCCTTATCCGTCGTGGGGTTGTTTAACAACAAACAACCCCCTATTGTGTGTTTGAACATGGAGGTTCGACAATGTCAAGCGAGAAGCACAAACACACTCTTGTTTTGTTTCGCTAGCCTGATCTTGTTGTAATGGTTTTGTGGACCACCTTTGTGCATGAACCATTAACTACTTTTTTTCATGCATTTTCAAACATGGTTAACGTTATCCAATCAATGTCACCCATAGTCAATTGTGATTCATTAAAGTCAACAATGGCTAACCAAAGTTAACCATATTCAATAACATGACTCATTAAATTCAATGAAGGTCTAACAATAGTCAACAATGGTTAAATTTGGAAAAAATTAATCAACCATCACTAGACACTCATTATCAACCACAGTCAATGTTGATCAAACATGGTAAACTGTAGCTAACTAAATTCAACCATATTCAATGATAGTTCATTGAACTTTGCATCCATGGTTAACTAAAGTCTACCACGATTAACCAAAGTCAACCATACTAAAAAATTGTCCATTGCATTCAATTGTGGTTAACTAAATTCAACCATGGTCAAACAATAGTTAACCATGGTTAATTATGGTCAAACTTACATAAACATGGAAAACTCAATAAACGTTTGTTACCCATGGTAAAACCATAGTTAACTATGATTAAATATCATCAATCTTAGTTTAACCAATATTTATGATTGCCAACCATAGCTAAACATAGCTGAACAGGGTCATACATAATCAAACATGGCCAACTATGGTCAATCATAGTCAAAATTATCAACCATGATTAACCATGTTTAACTATATTTCAACCATAGTAAAGTTACATAGTAACAATCTACTATTATCAAACATTGTCAACCATGGTCAAATAAAATGAACCATGCTCAACCCTAGTAAAGCATGGTAAAATTAGGTTCAACCATATAAAACATTGTTCAACATGTTTAACTATAGTCCAACCATAGCAAAACATGGTCTTCCTTAGTAAAAAATAGTAACAATCAATGATTGTCACACATTGTTAGCCATGGTCAAACATAATGAACCATTCTCAACCCTTGTAAATGATGGTGAAATTAGGGTCAACCATAGTAAAACATCATTCACCATGGTTAAACATGGTCACCTGTCACATACCCCAGATTGCAAAAAAAATTATGTTTGAGAAGACATTATGCTTTAATTTTATTGTAAAGTTTGTAATTATTGACCAAGTAAGGTCAAGGATGATTGTATTTAATTGCTGAATATTTTATTAATTAATAAATAAAAGATGAGACAACATCTTAAGGAGGCTATTAAATGAGTGTCTACTGGCCACTTGGTGGAATAGGCTGGGTTGAGAGCAGATTGATACTTGGAAACAACCTCAAACTACTTCTAGCTGTTGCAGGAGGCAACTTTCCTATTTTTGTGGTCATGTTCCCTAAGAAATTGGAACAAGAGCAGGTGGCTCATTAAGTGAAAAACTGACCCAAAACACCTAGGCATGCTAATAAAAATACCCATTGAATTTAGCTGAGGTTGTTCAATATTTATTTGTGAAATTTGTGCACAAGAGGTTCAATGGAGGGGAAAGGAAAAAATGTTTGAGTGTGGAAGTGTTGATGTACTGAACTAGTGCAACTGTTTTGGCTGAGTTCTTACTGCTATAGGAAAAAGTATTATTGCTGATTTCTCTGTGGAGTTGCAGGGGTTTCTTAACCCATTCTCACACCCAGTTCTTTCGACCAGGTGGACCAGTAGACAGGCTTGGGGGTCCTAAGCTTAGCTGATAAGCTATCTTTAGGAATTTGGTTGGGTGGAACGGGCTCCTTAGGTTGTTGTCTAATCTACTATTTTACAAGGTTCTAAAGGTTATTTTTATTTTCTCTATGCAAGCATAGGAACTGGAATGTAGGAAGTTAGGAGTTGATGCATTTATATGACCGATTATTTTGTTAGATAGTTAAATCTCTTACTTTTCAAAGATAAACAAATTCTGGTTAAATATTTTCCACACCTCTGAAGAGGTAGTACTCTAATACAATAGGCACATTTAATATTGGTGAATAAATCAAAATAAGATGTGTATAATATGAACTTTTATTTTCTACTATTAAGTCTTTTTAGAAATGTTAAAAAGAAAAATTACTCTATTCCAGAAGTTTTATTAGTTAAACATAGTTGTTTATTTATTTTCGTAAACACTTTAAAGATTGTTTTACTGAAACCACCACACAGTTTTCCAACTATGTTTATCTTAACACGGTAAGATTGAGTAAACATATTATACTTATATATAATTACTAAATTACTACAGTGTAAGAAAAAGAATGCAAATGAATGAATTTAGACCTAATAAACACTAACTAGAAATTAAAATAATAAATAGGGTACTACTAATAAACAATTATGTTATTTTCAGTAATACTGAAAAAATACTAAACATTCTATTTTTTCAACATTAAAATAACAAGTGTGCTGAATAATAAATAAGAAGAAAATATTTAATATTTATGTTGTCAAAAACCCTAAAAATCTATTAACCTCGGCTTTCCTTACAAATTTTTTCTTTCCAGATAAGAATGTTTTCATTCTATTCAAACCTTTTCTGAAAACAATTCAAGAAAGTATAATTACTATTCATAATTTATAGATGCCTAATATATTTATATATATATATGGTTTTTCTTCATGATAGAGTCAATTTTTATAAAGACCCTTAACACACTAGGTGCTTTTATAAACAATAAAGAACCCCTAAAATTTTACAGCTTAGTTTTCAATTCTCAAAACAAAAGGCATCGTATAAGAACTCAAGGACCTAGTCCTTTTCAATTTTTTAAATTATCCACAAAGCTCAGCACTAAAATCTATTTATCACTATCGACTTGTAAATATTAAGTAAAAAAAGTAAAGGTTTTAAAACCTAAGTTTATCCTTTAACCATCTCCAGTAAATAGCAAGCACTGAGCCATATGACATTTAAAAGTAATACAGTATTCGAATGTTGTTACGGATAAGAGAGTTTCCAACTATGTAGACTTTATCCTTTCACCATTGTAATCAGAACCCCACACATCACCAAAGAAGGAACCTCAGGTCGTGAATCCGAGGCTTATCGAATCAAAATTTAGCAGTAGTTGGCAGCCCAAGTCGTAGCTAACATGCAAGCTTCTTTCCATACCAGCTGGAAGCCTTTCAGAACCCTCACTTTCACCAACTCTGTACAAATGAAGTAAATAAACTTTAAAAATTATACACAGTTCTTATAAAAATAAGATGTTAACAGCTAAGAACAAAAAAGGATACTAGAGAAGTTACTTGGTTTTTGTTTTTACAACCACAGTATGGGTTCCTTTTATAAACCACTCAAACCCTGGCAAAGGAACTGTATTGTTGGAACCACTTTTTAGAGAAGCTCTCAGTCTAAAACTACGGCGCCAAGTGAGAAATAAAGACTGTAGACACCTCGACAGAAGCTTGGGAACCGCTAACTACGCATTACAGAAAACAACTGGTGAAATTTTCCTCCCATTAACCACTCTCTGAAGGCTTAAAGTACAGTGAAACTATTTTATGGTGATTACCACTCTTAATATTACCACATCGAGCACAGAGGCCCAAGAGACCATGAGCCTTAAGGCTCTGCACCTCAACCCAGCGAAAAAGAAGGAAGACAACGAACCTTTGGGTTTTGGTCAGTTTTATATCTAGGGTTCCACTTAGAACGCTTTCCACTGAGATTATAACACGTGGATTCCACCATGAATTTGATCTTATGGGTTTTTGAATGAGTTTCTTTACAGTCCACGCATTATGGTAAAAAGGCCTGCCATTTAAACTTTGTTAATGGTTTGCGAATTAAAAACCTCTAAACATTACATCTTGCTTATAAAAAAAAATTGCTAATATATATGCATCTTATAAAAACATATAAATAACGTTATTACTTTTGCTTATCAAAGCTTGGAAATATGGTTAGTATGTTGTTTAGTGAAAACTCATAATTTTGTTAATATGTCTGAACTTTAAAACTTTTAAATCTTGTTAAAAACCTTTACATAGGTAAAACTTGGTTTTGCAAGTTATCCTTAGGGTATTTTATTTATCCTATTAAGTTTGATGAATGATGTTTATAGGATCGTACCAGGATAGGACTATCATAAAAAAAAAAATTGGAGATTAAAGTTGATAATTTAGCTTAATACATATTTTGTTTATATATTTTGCTTTAGTAACATAAAGTAACTGCCATCATATAAAACAAGGCAATAATCACTAGTACAAGTGATCAATTTTGCCACGGCAAAAACGTGGCAATATCCACGGAAAAGCGTGGATATTGTCACGTCTGAGTGTTTTTTTTCCCGTGGAAACAATTTCGTCGCAATAGAGACGACCCCTAATTTGTGTTGCTATATCCACGCCTGGCCGTTTTTTATCCACGGCAAGCCGTCGCTGTATCCACGTCGGGCCGTCGCTGTATCCACGCCGGGCCGTCGCTGTATCCACGGCTGTGAAATTTTTTAAAAAATTGCCATCGTTGTATCCATGGCTATAACTGTTTTAAAAAAAAAATGCAAACGCCATAAGACCAATTCCATGTGGAAGTAGGTCTGAGGCTTATCATACACCTAAATCTTATATGATCATTAACCACTGAATAAACCCAGAATATGATATTCATTGCACCGAAAGATAGAAGCGAGGTGCTCAGCAGCTTGGGTGGGTGGGGATCCATCTAATAGCGCATTGGATCTAGACAATGCATATGGTACATTTAATCCTCGCTGCATATTACAGTGCAAGTGCAAAAGATAGAGTTGGATTTGATTCACCTGCACCAACTCCTATATCAATATGGAGGGGCACCATGCACCATGCACCATGAACAGAGAACCTCCTGCTACATCCCCAACTGCCTCTGCTAGATATCAAATGTCACAACAGAGTGAGAGAATGCCTAGGCAACAAACTAGAGTGAGAGAATGCCTAGGCAACAAACTAGCCAAGTCACAAGGGAGAGGAGAAATGGCCAGATCTAAACATAGTATGGTGTGGTTTCCTGTAACATCAGAGTAATATTGCGACCAGCAGTACCATAGGAGCAGTGAGTGAATGATCACCCTTAAGTTATAATCTCTAGACTATGATAGAGCCCTTTCCGATCCTGTCTTTTTTAATGTCCTCAATTGTGTAGCAACAATCCAAACTTGAAAACCATGGCAGAAATGTGCCAAACAGATCAACCAGTGATAGGATGGCAGCATCCTAATTTGTACCTGACTCTCCACAAGATAAGATGTTCTGTATCAAGAAACGCTCTTTATTAGTAGGATTTTAGACCCTAGAATATATCATAAATGTTAGAGGCCAAGAACAGTTTATAAAAAATCACTCAGCAGCAATCGCTCACAGTAGAATCGTTGTCTTGCATGAAAAGCTGCCGGAGACTCCTTTTACAAGCACTCTGAAAATTAACGAGACATTTGACACGATTTCTTAGTTCCTTGTTCTCTTCCATCTTTGTTTCAACCTGTACTAACTTGAGTCGTAGGTTCTTTTGTAATACTCTATTTTTCTTAAGTGCTTCTATTAGAACCCGAGCATACTCTGGAATTCCAGCATACTTGTGGACGTGAACAACATTAGTTGGCTGAGGCCCATTGAGGTCTCCATCAATGGAGCCATTTGGAGATTTACCAATAACATTGCCATCAGTAATTTGTAAATTTTCTAATGCAATTATGGCTTCAGAAATGTCATACTCTTTTTCTGTTGCATGTTCATCTCCAAGGGATGTGGAAAACTTGTTGTAATTCTTTAATATTTCTATTTTGTAATCTGTTTTCTCATCGTGACTATCTGCATACAAGATACAAGAGCATTTTGTTAAGGAAAAGATTGCTTAAAAGCTTAAAATCTAATTATCTACATACTCCTATTAACATTGTGACAAGGAAAAGTGTGAAACGCAGCATTGCCATTTTTTTATTTGTGTTGTACCTGTTCCAACTTCCATCTCACTAACAAAAGGTGACAATGACTTAGGTCAGAGTCAGAAGCATGAAATTATCTGACAGCAAACATGACATGATATATGGTTCTAATCACAACTCCCCCAGCTTAAATAAATCTCTAATCACTACTCCCCCAGCTTAAATAAATCCCATCATTCCTCGGAGTTGAATATACCTACCAAATTGCATAGACATCACAATTGTTCAGCTGAAAATAGGCACAGTTTCTAAGTGTCTTTTTATTCTCTAACCATCTAACCCATAACAATGGTATCATGAAAGACAATTAAGAATTTTAAGGTCTACAGACTACAGGCTATGGAAAATTCAGAGGTAGCAAGAACATAAGCATAACTAGCAATGCAGTTAGAAACCATCGAAGTGAGATAAGGCTATTACAACCTCGAGCAGAATAAACAATTAGTTTACCATTTAAGGGTTGTCGAATAATATATTACCCACTTGGAAGAGGAGTTAAACTCAATAACAATGGCACTGGAGCAATTTATCAATCTGCAAAGAATCAAGCCACGCTCTCATGAGATAAATCCATTATTGATCACAGCTGCCAAATCATTTATACATTGTAATTACATTTGTTGAAATGAAAAAATTATAAATCAAGTTTTCTGAATAGTTTACGGGGAAATTTTAGTTGTTGATATTCTTCAGTTGGACACACTTTTAAAGTTTTTGTGGGAAGCTATTTTTAACCACTTCGAAACAAAGATTCCCCTCAATTTCTACAATGTTAGACCATTATATTTTTGCCAAATCCAAAATTGCTCCATGTGGTGTGTTTTAAAATTTAAACTTTAAATATCAGAATTTAAATTTTCCATAAACAATTTTGCCAAAATCCCCTAATTGGCATTTTGCCAAAAATTACAATCATAAAATTATTTCACATTTTGCTAATCCCTTCATAATGTAGATAGCAGAAACAAAACAATAATAACCTTATAATGCTGGAACATGCAATAAATGTGCATTGGTCCTAAACAAAATTAAAGAGTGACCTAGGATTCACAAGCTAGAACAAATAGAGCAGTCTTTTTTTCTTGGAAGATTGAATGCCTTAAGCAGATGAATTTTGTGGCGCTACTATAGTACAGGTTTATAGACCATAAACAAGGGCAGTAATGAAATCCCACCACACTAATTGTTAGATACCCCATAGGGCAAATAATCAGAAACAAACAAAGACAAAGGAAAGTAGACGTTAAAACACATTATTATATTAACACATAATACATAATAGATGTGACTCTTGGATTCGTATTCCAAGGAGTCTCTATCCTATTTGAAACCTTGCACAAACTATCCTTATCCAAAACATAGATAAAGTAAAAGTGTAATTTCCATCCTCTCAGTCATTACAAGTCTGCAACTTTTAAAACTGTAAGTACTCCAAAAAGGAAAATTCACAGCCAAGAGCAGAAAGCTCAACTGTTCCAACTAAAGCTAGTAATTGGAAAAAACATGTTGAATTTCAGACAAAATAATGGTCCTGAGTCTTAATTGCAGAGAAAGAGACAGAGCACAAACATATAAGAAGTCAAACGAAAAGCCAAATTTCCTAATTTGAAATTGTTTTCCTCTTGTACTATATTTTTTTGTTTATGTTGGTCAATACAAAAATGATTCATGAAGCATTAGCCTAAAGTGATTTTAGAGACGGGCAGAATAGGGAAGCTTCCCAAGTGCATGAGCTTATACTTGAAAGATATTGTTTTGTACTTGGCTGGATCACTCTATCAGATAT
>LPNX010723584.1:28530-43530 GCA_001517045.1 Pseudotsuga menziesii
ACACCACCTCAATCCTCCATCACTTCGATAGCAAGCTTACTAATAAAGGGCAAGCTTGGGAAGAACACAACAGTGCTCCAAGGGACAAAGGGATGCAGACTCAAGCATAAAGTTATGGCAACAATGGACTATAATTTCGATGCTCTCAAGTTTCTCTTATTATTTCCCCCTCTTTAATGTACCAAGGGGCTCCTTATATAGCTTCACAAGGGACAATGAAGGGTCGAATCCGAGCGATCTCAAGGCATATGGAAGGCCAGGAGTCAAATGAGTCGGATCCAAGTCAAGGAACGCTCCAACAGTTTTGGATTATGCACACATCCCGATGTATGCGACTATAGAGGGAATATCCGCGTATGTACGCGGTTATCGGGGAAAAGGCCGTGTATATCATTTTTCTAATGTTTTAGGGATGGTCAATGATACATCAAAAGACAATAAATGGTCCATAGGGAATAATGAGTCTGCAGTGGGATAGGGGAAGGCCATACAATGTGTGATTCACCTAGTGGGGTGAAAATCTCTATAACAGTGATGATGATGAGGATGATGATGATGATGAGGATGACGATGATGATGTTCATGATGTTGATGGTGATGATGAATGATGATGATGATGATGACGATGATGAAGGTGATGATGATGATGATGACGATGATGTAGGTGATGATGATGATGATGATGAATGATGATGAGGATGAGGATGAGGATGAGGATGGTGATGTTCATGATGTTGACGGTGATGATGATGATGATGATGAATGATGATGAGGATGAGGATGAGGATGAGGATGGTGATGTTCATGATGTTGACGGTGATGATGATGATGATGATGATGATGATGATGAAGGTGATGATGATGATGAGGATGATAACGATGATGTTCATGATGAGGATGGTGAGGATGATGATGATGATGAGGATGATGATGATGATGTTCATGATGAGGATGGTGAGGATGATGATGATGATGAGGATGATGATGATGATGTTCATGATGAGGATGGTGAGGATGATGATGATGATGTTCATGATGTTCATGATGGTCATGATGAGGATGATGTTGTTGATATTGATGGTGATGATGATGAGGATGATGATGATGATGTTCACGATGTTGATGGTGATGATGAATGATGATGAATGTTGATGATGATGATGAAGGTGATGATGATGAGGATGATGGTGATGATGATGATGATGATGTTCATGATGTTGATCGTGGTGATGATGATGATGACGATGATGGAAATGATGGCAATGGTGATGATGATGATGATGACGATGGTGATGATGATGGTGATGATGATGATGATGATGATGAAGATGATGATGATGATGATGAGGATGATGATGATGATGTTCATGATGTTGATGGTGATGATTATGATAAGGATGATGAAGGTGATGATGATGGTGATGATGATGACAATGACGACAATGGTGATAATGTTGTTGTTGTTGATGATGATGATGATGATGACGATGGTGATGATGAAGGTGATGATGGTGAAGATGATGATGATGAAGATGGACATGATGAAGATGGACATGATGAAGATGATAATGATGATCATGGCGATGTTGATGATGATAATGATGGTGATGGTGATGTTGATGATGAGGAAGGTGATGATGATGACGAGGAGGATGATGATGATGATGACAACGATGGTGATGAAGATGATGTTCATGATGATGATGACGACGATGGTGATGATGATGTTCATGATGATGATGGTGATGATGATGATCATGTTGATGATGATGATGATGGTGATGATGAAGTTGATGATGACGATGAGGATGAGGATGATGATAATGATGATGAGGATAATGATGATGGCGATGGTGATGATGATGATGAGGAAGGTGATGATGATGATGATGAATTATTTCACTACAAGAGGGATTTATTATTTGTGTATCATATAAAGCACCTGTGGGAGCATCAGATGTCGCCATTGAAGGAGCTAAGGTTGCCGCTATTGGCATGATACTGGAGACATGATGCATTGGAAAATTGTAGCAGGTCATTGGGGCTATGGAAGAGGTTGCAGTAGGTCACTAGTGGAAATCCCTAGGCATCGTTATGTACCAGATCCCTCTCTCCATCACCAATCAGTGTACAATTAGTAACTAGTGTAATACTAATACTTCTAGTAGTAATAGTATACATACACATTCTATATCATTTGTGTGATACCATTTGATGTATTTTAGATTAATGAACCTACAAACCTTATGTTATATGTGGAGTGTACACCAACTTGAAGAATAGAAGCATTATGATCCCAAGCATTATGTCAAAATTATGTTGGTGCTATTTTTTTGGTTTCACATATCGCGCACGCGATTTATATGAACATAATGTGCTCGTGTTTTGTGTTTATATAACGCACACGCGTTTTGTAGTGTTAAATCACGCGCGCGTATTGTTAAATTCAAATTTTTATTCCCTCCAAATGATAAGGTCGAGCCTCCACCCATGCTTTCGTGGAATTCCTATGCCTATGTGTCTGCTTTGTACTTTGCTTCGGATTCAACATGCCTGTTCCTTGGAGTATGATAAACCATGGCAAATTCAGCATTATATCCATATTTTCAATATGCTCATGTTTAACGCTTCGTCTGATTGTGCTGCACACATCCATTTTTTATGAGATTTTAGAAACAGATATGGTTTCTTTTGCAGATTCTAAATATGTAAATTTTAACAAGAATACATAATTTTTTCTATTTTTTTCTTATTTATCTTCTGTCATCACTCCTTAACTCAAAAAACACACTTGTAGTGTTTCTTCTATAACTTTTTCAATTCTTGATAACTTCAAACAAAAATTGTATGGTGCACAAGTAGACACTAACCTCTACGTTCTATCAAAACCCCATTTCATGATTTTTGCACTAAGACCTTCAAAGACTGCACCCACAAAACACATACCATTTTCGAGGTTTTCTCACTTAGACAATTATAAAAATATTATAAAATTACTAATTTAATTTTCAAAAAATAATTCCGAACTAGTGCTATGGGTTCTCTACATGGATGTCAATTTGTGTAGCTTGATTCGATCATTTGGTCCCTCAAAGGATGCACCCACAAAAACATATACCTTATAATTTCCCTGAAAAATAAAACGTGCCTGTTAGGAAAAATGAAATTTGACATAGCTATGCAAATTTTCAATACATAAAAGTTATATATTCGAAAAGGTGATTCAATTTCCTACATTTCATGTTTTTTACTCAATGCAGGATAGTTTTCATAAGTATCTCAAAAAATCCAAGTAAGTTGAGGGATGCCTGATTTTTTAGGTTTCTATTGCATCTAACGCGCCAAAAAGGTCCATCATCTTCTTGCACTGACCCACTAACATTTTAACTCATTGTAATTAAGGTGGTTCATGACTCATTTTCTTTATTTTTTTTAGCATATAAATGAAACAAAGAAAACTAAGTGACTCCTTTCCTTTCTAAAGTCTGATAAATACAATTTGGTCCATAGATGATCTCAATGGACATGGATAACTATAATCATTAACAATAAATACTTTGCAATAGATTTATTAATGATATAGATATTAAGGTATCTTTCCTATTTATTTGGTTTATGAAAAATATTAACAATTTAGAGTTTTGAAATAGTTAAAAATAAAGAGTCGATACTTAACAATTTGGGACACTCAAACTTTTGACATTCTAGAGTTCAAAATAAGTATTAATCAATATAATCATGAATTATTTATATTCGAGGATAAATATCTCCAAAAGGATATAGAAAGAGATGAAGCCACTCTATTGCATAACAAAACATAGAAAAATAAACAGAGCACAGAACAAAACATAACCAATTTAACCAACTTTAATAACTTATAAAATTACATATTTATACATAGACATGTGTCCTTTTTGATAGTGACCAAAATTCACCATGAGTCTAGAATCATTACAAACATGGTGACCAAACAACTGAAAAAAATTCCATTTTCCAATTAATCCATATGGCTTCACAAGTTCACACAATCTCGAAACCATGCCATGTTTCACTATGTAATTGGCTCAAACTTTTCATCGATATTCCAAAACGATGCCTTCAAATTTAAATCTAATTCAAACATCCAATGATCTTCTGCATGTCACTCTCTAACTTGTTATCAAACATTTACTTTTGTCCTTTCCAAACTGATTAGTAAATTTTCACACGGCTAAAAAGTTCCGACATAGTGCCAAGTATAGATCCAGGAATTGCACCTAGAAAAAATCCAACATAATGTTAAGTATAAAGCCAAGTATATTGCATGGAATATTGCCAGAAATTTCAAAAGGAATCACACAAAGAATTGCACCAGGATTTTCACTTGGAAAACATCCAACATAGCATCAGATATAGCGCCAAAAAAGGTGCTAGGAAAATGGCCAGGAGTTTTAGAACAAATTGTTCTAGGAACTATGCCAAGTATAGAGCCAGGTAGATAGATAAACAAAGCACCAAGAAATAGGACAAGAATTTCAGAATTTATTGTGTCAGGGATTTCCCTAGGAAAAGGGACAAGTTTAGAACTAGGAATAGAGCCAAGCGTAGCGCCAAGAAATTCCTGAGGAAGTTTGAAAGGAATTTCCCTAGAAAATGTACGAGGAAATATCCAATGTTGCGCCAAGGATAGTGTCAGGCATGTTGACATAAGTAGCACCTAAATTACCATTTTAGCAACAAAGAGATCCTAATTAATTTTAAATAACCCTAATGCAATCCTATGGTCCCTAATTACATTAGATTATTCCTAACAACATGCTAGTACTGCTTCTAATGATGCATACTAACAATGATAAATATAGCAATGATGATTTCTACAATATTTAATAGGATGTTGATGACATTGATGATGTCAATGTCAATAATGATTATGCAATTGATTATAACACTATTTGATATTAGTTGTTCCTAATGGAAACATAATTCACCCTATTGGCAACGAGTTGACCATAATAGTCCCTAGATGAAGCTAATGGCATTTGATTGTCCCTAATAACATTTCAGTGACCCTGTTGGAACTTGACTTAGGGTAAAATCATGTTGATGATGCATGATGGAAATGATATTGATGATGATGATTATGATGAAAATAGTGAGGTTGAGATTAATGGCTATAATTATGATGATATATGATGATTCCAATGATGCCCATGATGGAGTTGATGTACTCATGTATGTTGCTGATGATCATGGTTATGATGGCGCCGATATAAATATCAATTATAATCATTCATGTAATAATAGTTCTATATATTAATTTATCATAGTGGCATCTAAATGACCGTAATCATGGCACTTTTGGATCATAACTTATCCGAAAGAGTGGTAAATTACCTTAATGTCACCTAAATTTCTCTAATTGCATTTAAGTGTCCCCAACAACATTTTATAGAATCTAATGGCATTCGATTGACCCTAACAACATGACGATGATGCATTATGATAATTACGATGGAGCTTATGGATATGTTTTGGTAGTAATAAGACTATATCATCCAATCTTGTAAGGAAGTAGGGTTCCTTTCTCATTATTATAAAAATTATATTGATGATGACAATGATGTGCTTGATGACATTGATGATGTTAATTTATTGTATGATGACGATGACAATATTGATGCCAATGATGATTATGCATGTTGTAACACTTCTATATCCTAATTGATCCTACTGGTAAATAAATGTCTGTAGCAACATTTAAACGACCCTATTATCACTAAAATGACTATAACAACATCTAAATGACCTAATAATTAAATGGCATGAATCCTAATGTAGATGAGTGATTCTAAACACTAATGTCATATAAGTTACCATAATGAAAATGATGACGATGATTTCATTGATGATGATGATGATGATGACAGAAAGGATGATGATGAAGATGATGTTGATGTACCATATGACATTGACAATGAAGATGACAACAACATTGATTTACATGATGATAATGCATGTGATAATACTTCTGGATGTTGATTGATCCCAATGGAAGTTATATGTACGTAACGACATATTAGTGACATACTAATATCACCTAACTGACTCTTATGAAATTCAACTGTCATTGAAGACATTTTAGTGACCTTAATGGAATTTGAGTGACTGTAATAACATAACATGGATTCAAACAATGATGACAGAGGATGAATCATAGTGGTATATGAGTAACACTATCAATGATGATGACAATGATGTGGTCGATGATGCACATATTGATGAGGACAATGATGACCATGATGTTGTTGATGAGGTACTTACTGATTTTTATATTGATGATGATGTCGTTGATGGGGTAATTTTTTATGTTTATTTTGTATTCTCATAGTTCTATAAACAATCATTGTCTTCGCCATTTGCTCTTCCATCTCTTGTAGTATCTTGAGTCCCAAAATTGCTTGGCACTTTAAGTGATTCCAATTTAGAGAGGTTATGTAAGGCCTTCCATATATAAAATCATATGCAGAAATGAGGATTCAATACTCGTCCCCACTAAGCATATAGGTCACATACATTTCCAAAATAAAATATGCATCTCTATGAGAAGAACAAAAAACCCACTAGTTATCTTTATAGTTCTTTTTTATGAAACTGGTTAATATAGGAAGAGTTTAAACTTGATCTTCTACGAAACCACTTCTTCATCAAGATGGGATTGAGACACCAATAAATCAACTATAGGGAAGTAAGTCCCCTTCTGTATTGTTATAGTTGTTTTAACAATTTTCATCTTCCTTTAGTCTAGTCTTCATTTGAGCCATTTTCTCATCCATCTTCTGTAGTATATTGTGTCCCAATATTGCCTAGTACTCTAAGTGATCCCAACTTAATGGGGTTATTACCAATTACAAGCAAAGGAATTCTAGAAATATTTGTCCTATGAAAAAGTTTGCTTGTAATTGGTAAATGGATTAGAAATCTTTGTCCTATGACAAAGATTACTTTTTAGACAGGTCTATACCATTTTTATAGCACTATGGGCAATTTTGGGTCTGTTTGTGGCCTCAAGCATCCCTAAAACAACATTGATTTCTAATTTTGGCCTGATTGTGGGCAAAGACAGCATGAGAGTAACAGATATCGGCATGAAAATAGCCATAAATCCTAGACCTGGACATTATATGAGCTATTTTGAGCCTAAAAGCAACATTTTTGGATCAGTTCTAGCCTCTAGATGCATTACAAACCTCAATCATAGATTCATGAGTCATACATTAATAATTTAACATGTTACATCATACTGATACATCAACATCATAACATGTAATTTTCAAAATGAAATAAAAATGAATGGCATACTAATACAATGATATAAGCAAGTTAGCAACAATAGCATACTTATTACTAACATTAACATAAGAATTAAATAAAGTCTATTGTCTCGCATTTGTCAACTTGTCAGTAACACTAACATAGTAACATGATATCATAGTGAATTGCGATACATCAATGGATTTAAATTTAATTCATAACTTCATAAAATTCATCATGATTCATAATGTCAACAAAACTAAAGGACCAAACGTTCTTCAAAATAACAAAAATTGACTGTGTATGCATGCTTTTTATGTATGCTAGAAAGCATACACAATCAATAGAATTGTTTGTGTATGCTTGCAAGCATACACAACAAGCAAGCAATTTTTTTTGTTGCGTATGCTAGCAAGAATACACAACAAATTTTATTGACTATGTATGCTTACTAGCATTCATAGCAAAGCAAGCAAATGTTTTTGTTGTGTATGCTTTCTAGTATACACAACAACAAAAATTTCCTTGATTGCTATGTATGCTAGCAAGCATACACAACAAATTTATGCCTATTAGTGTCACCTTCCATTGCTTCTTCCAACATCTTGTTGCTATAAAAGTTTACTTCCTTGTATTTATAATTTAGCTTTTTCAACGAATCTGCAATCTAGCTTTTCCAACAAATATGCAACATCGATACAATGTTTTTCCTTTAGTATTTCAACAACAACCTTTTACCCAAAATAGATTGAGAGATATTTATTTTAAAACTGAGAAAACAACTAATGAAACCATGGAAATATTGTATTGATCCTTTAGGCAAAACAACTCACAATGTGTAGGTAGTAGCATTCACATCTTCCAAGAGTGCATATATGCCAAGAATAAAAATGAAGATCGAGATTACACCATAGATTTTACTCATCAATTACCAACTATACATTTATACATATAGAACAATTCAACAATTTATTTAATTTAATTGAGGCTTGAATGTACACAATCCTTATGAAATAATTTGTGTATAATATACACATGAAAATAATATATTTAAATATCAACATAATTATTAATAATTAATGGATCAAGCAAAGATACTAATGTACTCTCACAGTGTCTATCGATGTTTTAAGAAATCTAAGAGTCGAAATCAATTGAGGGTCAACTTTTACTAGGAACTTTGACTAAGACTTTGAATCAATAATGAGTCAACTCATTTGAATTTAATGACTTTGTATACTAAAAAATGCGTAAAATTTTTAAATTAAAAAAAAACTATATTTTAAGGTCATAATCCATGAATCCAAAACATTAGAGACAAAATATCCAAACTCTAGTCATGTATATATCTTAGAGGGTGAATATATCAAGATAACACAAAGTTTATTGTACAACAATGCAATACATATCTAGAACAAAATAAATAATTAATGAGGCCTAAATGGTTTGTAGAGTCCAAAAAAACAACATGTTATGATTTCAATATCATACAAATACATCAATGATAATACATCATACATGTGATTGATCAAAATGATCAATCATCAAACTTGTCACCATTGCTATAACTAGAATCAAGACTAGCAATGGCACCATCATCTTGCTCAAGCTTGGACTCCTCAAGGTCATGTGCAACTACCGTAGTGGTATTAGCTGAACACCTAGAAGCATGAAGTTAGGGTTCATATTATAGATTTAGGGTTATGGTTAGATTCTAAGTTGCACAAAATGGGGAAATGGGGATGAGTTTTCAATGAGAAAGGACATTTCAAAAAATGATTATGAATAAATCATAAGTCATACTTGTCGAAGAACCATTGCCTATATTAGAATCATATTCATCAATAGAACTCTATGCCTACCTCCTCTAGGCTCTAGTACTTGAATCTCAAAGTTGATCCTCCAAGAACATTAAGAAAGTTGATGCACAACAAGCAAGCAAATTTTTTTGCTGTGTATGCTAGCAAGCATACACAACAAATTTGATTGACTTTGTATGCTTACTAGTATACACAGCAAAGAAAGCAATTTTTTTTGCTGTGTGTGCTTGCTAGCATACACAGCAAAAACAATTGCTTGATTGTTGTGTATGCTAGAAAGCATACACAACAAATTTTATTGACTGTGTATGCTTTCTAGCATACACAGTCAAAGTGTAGGGATTTCATTTCATACACACAAATCCCTAACACACAACAAACTTGGATTTTTTAAGGCTTTTATGACTATTGTTTATACTTTTGGCACCTTCCCTAATGAAAAGAGCTATATCAAATTTGTATATTTTTATTCTAGGGCACACAATGCACTCAAAACCCCTCCAAATAGTTTGTAAATGAGAATTGAGTTCTCTTACCATGCCTGATCATGCCCAAAATTGGAGCTTTAACCATCAAAATTGGACTAGAACTTACCAAAGCTAGTTTTATGTTGTTATTCACCACCGTTAAAGACAAAAACATGCCCAGAAATGTATTTCAACACTTAGATTCAATCCATATTCAAAGGTTTTGTCTTGTTACTGCTAATTTATAGTAACTTTGTGCCCTTCTTGCATTTATTAGGCGAATCATAAAGATAGGTCTCCCGAGGAGATATATTTACCCCCTTTAGATCTCTAAATCCTCATCCCTAATGAGAAAATTAAGCCTCATTAGTCCCACCCACCCATAAGGGAATGATAAAGAAATTCCTCTCCTCTTTTTATTAGTTGGATTCGTCCATATTTGATAGGGAGGGACCTTCATGTGAATACGTTGGGGTTTTCACTCCTAAAAACAAGTAATTAAGATCCAAGTAGGATGGTAAGGCAACTAGGCCAATAGGTTGATCATTCAAGGTAGGATGCATCAGTTCATTTAGACACCCTGATGCTATATAGTCAAAAATGACCCAAGATTGGAGGGACAAGGAGGTTTGATGGCGGAGAAATGCATCATATTCACCAATGATCATTCCCATAAATCTACAATATATTTTTAATGATGTTGGTTTATGTTATGGTCATGGCTCAACCTTAACAGGATCATAACATTCACAACCAAACACTACCAGGTCAACAAGGGTTACGACCCAGCCTAGGAAGGCTCAAACTATCACAACCTAGTCCTAGCAGCCTTGAAACAGTCACAAGCCATATCTAGCAACCTTCAAATAGTCATGGCATAGCTCCAATAATCATCGACCAACACTTAAGAAAACACCAACAACTTACTCAATTAAACCCCTAATTATATAGGGCATTGAATGAAAGGTTGGTAACTGAGTTACTAGTTTTTGTCCCTTCATAGTCAACGTAATGGCTCTCTCCAAATCATTGGCCCTTGGTAACTGTAAAGAAAGTTGCAGGAATCTCCCTCTGAAACCTTACTCGTTAGAGGTCCAAAGGATGGGAAAAATGCTAGAATGGAAATTTCCGCAGGTGCGATAGGTCGACAATACTTGTCGGAGGACCGAAAGATGGAAAAACGTTGTAATGGAAATTTTTGTAGGCATGAGAGGTAGACAAATCGTGATGCTGGTGTCAATAATAGTAAATGTGTTTTATTGAGTTGACAATGGCCATAAAACCAATGTCAATCATTGAATGTGTTATTTAAAACAAATGTCTTGTATAGACTTTATGTTTATATCAATAATTTAATGTGTGTACTTACCCATCTAATGTGCCATCTAATGTTCCATGTACTTACTCATCTAATGTGGCATCTAATGTGTCATGTACTTACCTTTATGTTGTTATCAATCATTTGGTATTGTATGATTTTCTTATCTTGGTTTTTAAGTAAGGCAATTTTCACCACATGTTGAGACTTCTATTATAAGGGAGATATGATACTGATGATGAAGATGATGATGATGGTGAATACGATGAAAACAAGAACAATGATGATCATGATGATGATGACGATCATGACAACAACGACGACAATTATGCTGATGAAGACGAAGATGATGATGATAAAGATGGTGAAGTTGTTGATGATGATGACGATGATGATGATGATGATGTAGATGATGATGATGGTGATTACGATGATGAAAATTGAAATGTTAATGATCATGATGATGGTGATGATGATGACAATGAAGCAGATGATGATGGTAATGGCAATGATGATGGTGATGATGATGATGATGATGATGATGATGGAAATGATGATGATCACCATCATCACCATCATCTTCATCATCATAATCATGTTGATCATCATTGTATTCATGATCATGATCATTATCATTTTCATAACCATCATCACCATCATATTCATCATTATCATAACCATCATCACCATCATCATTGTCGTCTTCATCACCATGATCCTCATCATCATGAACCTCATCATTATCATCATCATCATCATTTCCATCATCATCATCATCATCGTCATCGTCATCGTTGTCATCATCTTCATCATCATCATGACCCTCATTATCATCATCATCGTCGTCATCGTCATCGTCGTCGTCTTCATCATCATGATGATGGTAATGGCGATGACGACGACGACGACGACGACGATGATGATGATGATGATCACCATCATCACCATCATAATATTCATCATCATCATCATCATTTCCATCATCATCATGAAAAAGATCATCATCATCGTGATGAAGATCATCATCATCATCGTCATCGTCATGGTCTTCATCATCGTGACCCTCATCATCATCATCATCATCATCATCATCATTGTCGTCGTCTTCGTCTTCATCATCGTTGTCTTCATCATCATGACCTTCATCATCATCATAATCATCATAATCATCGTCATCATCATCATCTTGACAGTAATGGCGATGATGACGGTGATGATGATGATGATGATGGAAATGATGATGATCACCATGTTACAATCAATTTTTTATCGATGGATAGACTAATCGATTGAAATCGTATGCCGGATAGAGTAATCGAGTGAAATCGTATATATTCAGATTAAATTAGTTGATTCATATTGTTAATAATTATTGTGCTTTTATTGTTTGCACGTTTTCAAAGCAAAGTGTTCTGGGGATGTGGGGTTTTGTTCTTTCTCAATAAAAGGTTGTTTAGGGTGGGTTTTTTTGGTTAATATTTTTTGGTTTAAATTTTAATGTTTGTGTATTTGAATATTGAATGGTTTTTATATAATTAATCTACTTCTGATCATCTTAACCTACAGATAAAACTATAAATTTTAGTTACTCTAAATGTCATATAAAAACTTTTATCAACGTAAATATATATACACACACTACATCGATGTTGATATCACTTATATCACTACCTGCAGGTTTGGCTTACTACAATCCAGAGTTAATATGGAAATCACAAGTTATATGATATTCCTTTCGAAGGGATATTATAGTTCGTTGTATACGTCCCAGACTATATTTGATAATTTCGTAGCGTTTAATAAACATTTAAGACACAAAACCATCACAAAACTTCCATTGTGATACTATTATTATGGAATAATCGCACACATCAAATAGCGCAGATCAAGGAACTTGAGAGTTCATGATTCTATTGCTCAATAGCCATCATTCTACTAGATATAAACAATGGTTTTCAATACCTTCTCTTTAAGTCATTAGTAGGTCTTTAAACGCATACAAAACCACAATTATTCCTTAATTATTGTAGATCCAAAATTTTGTATAAATGTGGTTTGTATCACTAACAATTATTAAGAATTCGCAGGTTTCAATACATATAACAGAAGTTATAATAATACCAACACTATCTAAATATTCACCGATCTATATGCATATAACAGAGTAAGATGATTGACAAATTTTATGGCCTCCATGACCCATTACAAGTTTTATTCCAAGACCTCAACGTAGGTTCGACTCTGTTGAATGCAATTTCATATTAACCAAACCATATCGACATTCAAATATATATATATATATATATATATATATAGATCTTTTAAAAGATATTTTTGGTCTCGTTAATATGAAACCACATATATGTGTGTTTTTATAGGTTGTAGTTTTGATGGTTGAGACGTTAATTACTCTCTCTACCCAAGTTCAATTCTTATAAGTGATATGTACGTATGATTTTCCTTTGCATTCATGTTCTTTTTTTACTAGTTCTCCTTACTTTCTCCCTTTATAATCATATAAAAATTAATTATAAGATCCATCTAAAGTGGGATTTTTTTAAGATATTAGAAAACTATATAACACTGTAATCTTCTCAAGTGTGTTCTCAATCTCCTTGTTAACTTCTTTTAAAAAGACTTAAATACCTAATTCTTTGTAAGCTTAAGTAATATAAAAAACCTAACTAATATCTATTAGTTGTCTTTGTAATCTCTAACATTATTTCACTAAAATATCTAGCATTATTTTGTTAAACTTAGTGAGTTATCTATGCATAACTATATGTGATCATGGAGCCTTTTTCCAAGGATCTACCATGAACTACAAGTTATCCCTTCACTAGTTCATGTATGATTTATGAGTTATTCCTTTATCAACCATTAGCAAGTTTTTATATTCTTTTTTACTACGCCCAAGGTGTATATATGTTAGAATTTTGGGGTGGACTACCATCTATGCTTTTTCATCTACGGACGAGAGTGAGACAAGTGTACTGTCCCAAAATTAATAATTAATAATTTCAAAAAAGAAGAAAAAATAGCTTAATTAACATGTGATAAGTACAATTACTGATAGTTGTAAAAATTAAAATTAATATTCAACTATTTGATTATTAGATACAACTACGAGCTTAACTCCATCAATTAGTAGATACAACTATTAGCTTAACTCGAATGATTCTAGAACTATTAGCTTAACTTCAACTTTAATCATAGTTATATTGGATAACTATTATCTTAACTATTAGATACACTATTAGTTTCACTCCAATGATTCCACTACTATTAGCGTAACTTCAACTCTAGTCACTTAAGGATTAGTTCAATTGCATTTCGTATCTAGGAGTCTAGCTAATCTAAGTCATGTAAGAGTCGAGCTCCTAATAAAATAGTTGGAACTCCTAATAAACTCCTCCAAACTCCTAATAAACTCAAACTCCTAATAAACTCCTACATCTGGCAGTTGGACATCTAGCTAATATACAGTTCATATTACATGCTTACGATTTCCATATATATATAATTAGGTTTTCAATTCTTTTCAAAGGAGGTTAGTCTAACTCATAATTAACAATTTCAAAAAAATTAAAACTAGCTTAGTTAACATCTGATAAGTACAACTAGTGATAGTTGGAAAAAAAAACTTCAGCTTCAGCAAGAAGTTGAGGGTCTCTTTTGGCGCGTTAGATGCAATACAAAAGTGAAAAAATAGGCATCCATCAACTTGCATGGATATTTTGAGACACTTACACAATGAATCTTGCGATCAATAAAAAACAAGAAATGTAGGAAATTGAATGACCTTTCCAAATATATATTTTTTTCCTATTGAAAATGCTGTTAACTATCTAAAGTTAGATAAATTTTAACGAGCACTTTTTATTTTTTGGACAAACTATAAGGTATATGTTTTTGTGGGTGCAGCGTCTGAGTGTCTAAATGATGGAATAAACTTACGAAAACTGGTATACATATAGAGAACATATAGGACTAGTGCACGGCTATTTTTCCAATAATAAAAATAATATTTTTAATTTTTTTTTTAATTATCTAAGAGATCAAACCTCGAAAACGATACGTCAATTGTAGGTGCAGCATTTGAATG
>LPNX010723584.1:51030-80877 GCA_001517045.1 Pseudotsuga menziesii
CACACGTCGAAGAACTCTGAAGCGTATACAAGTTGATGAAGGACTCCTCAATTCCATTGAAGGTATGCTATCTAAACGTAGTATTGATTATCAAACTCAACAGATACTAAATAAATATTGTGAGGAGAAATGTGATGGAGATAAATGTAGATTATTTTTATCATTGTTAAAATCTAGGGGCATGAATATTGTTAGGAAATCGTTAGTGATAAAGATGATAAAGCCTTCTGGACCAAGTTCTCATATAGTTAAAAGCTTAGTAGATGCCTTTGGTAAAATTGGTAAGAACACACGGTCAAAGGACCGCAATGCGGCTCGTCGTGTGTTGTCACAAGCAATTGTAAATAAGAACACTAGGGTCCTTCATTTTCTCAAGCCTACATCTAAACTAGTTAATTTGAATGTAAAACCCTCCGTAGGTATTCTATTAGAAGAGAACATCTCGACACAACCTCCCATACAAATTTTTGGGTCTTTATTGGTCGGTTGCCACATCATGACATGAAGCTAGTTGATGCAGTAAAGGGACTAGTGCAGAGTTTTTGGCATGATCACACAAGGGCTTCTTCAAACTGGAAGGATGTAATAAAACTGAGAAGGGGTTCAAAGGACCGTGAACCACATATTAAGCATCTTCTTGATATAACACAGGCAGAACTAGACGAGAAATTTAGGAATGAACATAGACAATTGAATTTGGGGCAAAGATCTTTTGAGAAATGTAAGCCCTGGTATGTTAGAATAAATACTCTTCGTAACACTTGTTGTTGTAGATACCATGTAGAATATGAATATTACTATGAAACATTTTTGTACATTCGTCGTGTGTTGCATACTAACCATGTGCAGGATTGCTCCTTGAAAATACCACCAACCTCATCAAGAGAATTCATTCATAGTATCATGTGCAATAGGCCTGAGGGGAAAACTTACTATGCAAAATCCTATTTGGATGGAACTTGCTCCAACTGTGATGGAATGGCATTATTGAGTCAATGTATGCACGAGACTGGAGACAATGAATTTGGGAATATGGTTACAGACATGAAAAGTTTCAAATATATAAGCTATGAAATAGTCCAAGGGAAAGAAAGCAAAAAAATACAATTGGTGACATCTCAGGTATATGCATTTATCTATAAAATTATGTTTGAACAATTGCATTTCACTCCTTACTTACAAAAAAACCTGATATTGAGATCATTTTGTGTCAACAGGTACAAGTTAGTGTTTTCGTCAAGGAATTTATTGAAAAGACATGTCAATATGTTCAGCATGTCCACTTGGCACGATGGAAGGATGAGAAGTTTAGAATATGCAGAGATACATTTCCTCATGGCACTATACTTTCAGTTGTTGATTTTGTTGAGAACTACACTATGAAACCTCAAAATGAGATCCAAAGTTAGTATTATCGTTATGAGCAGGTTTCCTTGATGGTGCATATCACCTATAGGCATGGCCCAAACAGTAGTGAAGAGCAAAGAGAAATTCTAAAGGAATATCACTTCTACATAAGTGATGATAGGTGCCATGACTTCCACTATGTACGCCATTGCTTCATCATGTTCTATGATCACTTGAAGGGTAGGGACATACAGATGGATCAACACTAGATTTGGTCTGATGGATGTGCTGGTCAGCTCAAAAATGCATGCATATTTCAATGGTTGTGTTCATTGCATAAAAACTACAAAGTTCCACATATGTGGAACTATTTTGAGACTGGGCATGGTAAAGGAGAGCATTATGGAGCCGAAGCATGTGTCAAAACAGCCCTATGAAGAGAGAAATTGAAATGATCTACAATATCTGCTATTCGAAATGCTCAATCTATAGTCAGGTGGTGCACGTCAATAATGGGAGAGGAATCAGCTATGCGAGCAGAATCCACAAGAAAGAGACACGTGGAGAGATTTTTTTGGGAGGTGGTAGACATAGATCGTTCACATGCATGGGAATGTAATACTATTCTTGGGACTCATGGCTTTCATTCGGTTCGAAGCTCTGATAACCCAATATTTGAAATTTGGACCAGAACACTCGCTTGTATTTGCCCTCCTTGCTGTG
This sequence comes from Pseudotsuga menziesii, assembly GCA_001517045.1. NCBI lineage: Eukaryota > Viridiplantae > Streptophyta > Pinopsida > Pinales > Pinaceae > Pseudotsuga > Pseudotsuga menziesii. Next base: position 53,101 of record LPNX010723584.1, read on the forward strand.
ATGGTGACTGGGATGTGTGTGAATCATTGGATTGGGTTGATGGATGGGATCGTATATCACTTCCACTTGATCAGCATGCAATTTTTGAGTTAACTCCATTGGAAGAATACCAATCGTTTATTTCTATAGATTTTGATCATGTATCAGACCTTGTACAACTTGGTATGATGCATTTCCTTAACATTTTTTTGTAAAATTTACGTAGTTTTGAAACTCACATTAATGGCCTTGTATCACATGAAAAATATTTGATCATATACCTACAATCATACTATGCAGGACACATATACGCAGTGGTTTCCTCAAAAGATAGTGAATGGGGTTGTGATTACTGGTTGGGATGTTGTATAGAGGGAAAGGAAACCCTCATTATGTCCATGACTGATGATGAAAACAACCACTTCCCCATCGGTTCTATGGTTGTTAAAGGTGAATATCTTACACATGACAACAATGCAAGAAAGAAGGGTGGATATGTTTACAAGGATTACAAACCAGGTGCAAGTGTGTATCACTTTACCAACTTAATCATTGGTACAAACCTCCAGGTACGAACAATGCCTAGTCGGAATTCATCGAAGGTACGCAACTTCTTACCGGATACAAAGCACGAGAGACTAATGGAGACCATCATTATAAGAGATGATCCGGAGGGTTTGGTTGTATGATAATAGGTGGGATATAGCATGATGAGGTATGTATCATTATTGTAATTTTCCCATGTATGTTTCTTATGAATATGTCAAGTTTGTGTTCTTGTACACTACTTCTTACCAGATACATAGCACGAGAGACTAATGGAAACCATCATTATAAGAGATGATCCATAGGCCTTGGTTGTATGATATTAGGTGGGATCTAGCATTATGAGGTATGTACATCATAATTTTAATTTTCCCATGTATGCTTCTTATGAATATGTCAATCTTGTGTTCTTGTATGCTACTTCTTACCAGATACATAGCACGAGAGACTAATGGAGACCATCATTATAAGAGATGATCTAGAGGCCTTGGTTGTATGAAATTAGTTGGGATCTAGCACAATGAGGTATGTATCATAATTTTAGTTTTCCCATGTATGTCAAGCTAATGTTGTTTATAAATATGCCAAAAATTCTCTTGTATGTCAACTTAATGAACATGCCAAATTTTACGTATGATCAATAAACCATATATATCAATATTGTCAATGTTTTTAGCCGATATATACAACTAGGATGATGGAAACAAGATGCTGAAACGATAACCCTACCTAGGAAACCCTAATCCTAACCCTAATCTTATCTTACTATCACAACTCAATTCAGAATCACTCTAATGTCGAAGTCAACTTTTTCAAATCCGGCAGACTTATGCTTCAAATCATGTTGATTCACGAAGTTGACTTTAGTGTGCATGTACTGAGATCATTGAAACCTTTAAATATAATAGTTTTTTCATATGTTATTTCTGTGCTTAGGAAATCATACTTATAGATGAAGCATTATATATATTTCATATGAAAATGCATTGCACATAGTCCTTAGTTTAATTATGGCCATTATTCATGTTTGTATATCAAAAATATTAATGTGTTTCAATCAAGTAAACACTTTTACACCATACATCTGAAATCCCACTTGACATTTGTGTTTGCAAGTATATGATACCTAGTACGTTGTTATGATGCAAGTGCAAAGTAACATCAAAATGTGATATACCTTGGGTATTTATTAGTTGGTTTCAATGCAATACATTGTATTATGGTTTAAATTTGGTGATTTACATCCCATATTGCCTCCTAACAAAGCTTTTTCCTATAGACACATGATTATGATTGGAATTTTTTCTGGATTTCAAGAATGGGAGTGAATGTCATGCAATATTGAATTATAATGATGGAAACATAATTGGGATTTAATGGACACATTTAATATTACATGAACCTAATTTATTTGATGTGATCTGTTGATTTGGATCATTTTGGTTTTCTAAAAAGTCTAGAGTCAATGTAAGAAATTTCTTATTGTAATTAAATACTAAATTATAATATGTAATAATAAATTCTATGCACTTTTCAAGCGTCCCCACAGAACACATGCCTAAAAATGCTTACACGACCCACCGGAAGCCCTTTTTTATGCATGGTTTCCATTCTATGCCCCGGGTAGGGATTCGACAAGTGTCCCTGAAAGCCTGTAGGAGGTGGGATTCAACATGCCACAGAATCATGACTGTTTCTTGGATCGATGAACCGTTGGTTCCGTTGGATTCAAGACATCATGATAGTGCTAGGGTGGCCCTCTAATCTGCTTCCATGGAGAAGAGACCACTATTTTGGTCAATTTTGGAAACTAGGGTTTTGCTGAGTAAGTGAATGTGAACTTTTTTCACATGGGGGTCAAATTCGCATATTGCTCGACCATGAAGGTGTGGCTAGCGTTCCCACATAACACATGCCTAAACACGCTTGTACGACCCACCAGAAGCCCTTTTTGATACACGGTTTATATTCTATGCCCTGGGTAGGGATTCAAGAGGTGTCCCTGAAAGCCTGTAGGAGGTGGGATTCAATGTGCCACAGAATCATGACCGTTTCTTGGATCGATGAACCGTCAGCGCCATTGGATTCAAGACATTGGGATAGTGCTAGGGTGGCTCTCTAATCTGGTTCCATGGAGAAGAGACCATTATTTTGGTCAATTTTGGAAACTAGGGTTTTTCTCAATATGTGAACGTGAAATTTTTGCACATGGGGGTCAAATTCACATATTGCTTGACCGTGAAGGTGTGGCTAGAGTTCCCACATAAAACATGCCTAAACACACTTGTACAACCCACCGGAATCCCTTTTTGATACACGGTTTCCATTCTATGCCCCGGGTAGGGATTCAACAGGTGTCCGTGAAAGCCTGTAGGAGGTGGGATTCAACATGCCATAGAATCATGACCGTTGCTCAGATCGACGAACTGTCAGCTCTGTTGGAATCGGGACATCGGGATAGTGCTAGGGTGGCCCTCTAATCTCGTTCCATGGACAAGAGACCATTATTTTGGTCAATTTTGGAAACTAGGGTTTTGCTTAGTATGTGAACGTGAAATTTTTGCACATGGGGGTCAAATTTGCATATTGATCGACCATGAAGGTGTGGCTAGTGTTCCCACATAACACATGCCTAAACACGCTTGTACGACCCACCGGAAGCCCTTTTTGATACACGGTTTCCATTCTATACCCCGGGTAGGGATTCAACAGGTGTCCCTGAAAGCCTGTAGGAGGTGGGATTCAACATGCCACAGAATAATGACCATTTCTTGGATCAACGAACCGTCAGCTCCTTTGGATTTGGGACATCGAGATAGTGCTAGGGTGGCCCTCTAATCTGGTTCAATGGAGAAGAGACCATTATTTTGGTCAATTTTGGAAACTAGGGTTTTGCTCAGTATGTGAACGTGAAATTTTTGCACATGGGGGTCAAATTCGCATATTACTCAACCGTGAAGGTGTGGATAGATTTCCCAAATAACACATGCCTAAACACACTTGTACGACCCACCGGAAGCCCTTTTTAATACACGGTTTCCATTCTATGCCCCGGGTAGGGCTTCAATAGGTGTCCCTGAAAGCCTATAGGAGGTGGGATTCAACATGCCACAAAATCATGAACATTGCTCGGATCGACGAACCATCAGCTCTGTTGGATTCAAGACATCGAGATAGTGCTAGGGTGGCCCTGTAATCTAGTTCCATGGAGAAGAGACCATTATTTTGGTCAATTTTGGAAACTAGGGTTTTGCTTAGTATGTGAATGTGAAATTTTTGCACATGGGGGTCAAATTCGCATATTGCTCAACCGTGAAGGTGTGGCTAGCGTTCCCACATAATACATGCCTAAAAAAGCTTGCACAAAGCACCAAAAGTCCTTTTTGATGTACAGTTTCCATTATATGCCCCGGGTAGGGATTTAACAGGTGTCCCTGAAATTTTGGAGGAGGTGGGATTCAACGTGCCATAGAATCATGACCGTTACTCAGATCGAAAAACCGTCATCTCCGTTGGATTTGAAACATCGATATAGTGCTAGGGTGGCCCTCTAATTTGCTTCCATGGATAAGAGACCATTATTTTGGTCAATTTTGGAAACTAGGCTTTTGCTCAGTAAGTGAATGTCCAATTTCTGCACATATGGGTCGGATTTGCAAATTCCTTGACCGTGAATGTGTGGCTAGCGTTCCCACATGGAACCTACCTAGACATGCTTGCACGACCCACTGAAATCCCTTTTTGATGCATGATTTCCACTCTATGCCCTGGTTAGGGATTCAATGGGTGTCCCTAAAAGCCTGTGGGAGGTGGGATTCAACGTTCCATAGATTGATGACCATTGCTTGGATTGATGAACCGTCAACTCCGTTGGATTCAGTACAACGCGATAGTGCTAGAGTGGCCCTCTACTTTGGGTCCATGGACAAGGGATCTTTTTTTTTGTCAATTTTGGAAACTAGGGTTTTGCTCAGTAAGTGAATGTGAAATTTTTGCACATAAAGGTCAGCTTGAAGGCGATTGTATATCTTCCCCTCATATAAGAGATGTGAGCATTTGTACAATGAAATGCAAGAGGATACAATGCCATTAAGTCAATAAACATGTAATGGAACATGTTTATGTTTAGAAACAAGTGGCCATTCTATTACTCCATTATTACAAAATATATATATCTTCATGCTACGAATGCTTCGAAAATGCCATGTACATTAATCACACATAACTTTCATCTCTTTCAAAGTTGTTACTCGAGGCCATTCATCAAAGTCCATGTACATTAACAAAATGATAAAATAATGTGCAGGACATACATAATGTGCAGGATATAGTCATAACCGTTATTTTGAATCAACCTTATATTACTCGGATACTTTTAGGTTTGATGTGTATCCCATGTACTCGTTAGATGAAAGACATAATGCCAAAAAATAATTTTATTTATGTATACCACACTGGTGCATCATTTAAGTGTGTCAACTTCGTGCATCCTTTAAACGTTTGTTGGGTTGTTATGTGGGTAAGGTGCTTTTGTATTCCACCAAGTTGGATCAGTTGCTTCGCTGTGCTGGGTGCTTAAATGTGTATTAGACCTATGTTCCATCTTTTGGAATACAATTTGACATTGTTAATATAACATTGTATATGCAATTGGATCGTGGTAAAAAGCAATTAAAATGTACATTTTTGTCATTACGTAATTTATTCTAATTGTGAATTGTTCTCAAATTTATAACTGATATCTCCATACAATCGTAAAATTTATAAAAAATTGAGAACATTACACATAGAAACATTCTTCGCCACACATGTATAATCACACTTAAAAGACTGAACCATGAATATCTCAAGAGCCTTGATATGAAATATTTTTTATACCATGAAAGTTATAATACAAAAATATAAGGCCTAGATCTATGGCCTGTCAATGTACATGTATCAAAAACATATTTGATGTACATGTGCAAACAAAAGTACATCTGTCCTGGACCGCGCCCCTATACTCTAACTCTGGATTGTACATAAAAATACATATTTGTCCTGGACTAACACATCAAAATTATAACTTTCTCTTGTTTTTCCTGGACCCTGATGCTCTTTGGCTCTATCTATGACCACTTTGCATCTCTAGCGACTGCAAATCAATGACAATATTTCTTGATCAGGTAACTGAGCTAGTACTGTCCATCAATAACAAAGTTTGAAAATTTAAAATATGAATCAATTGTAAATAAAAAAAAGACTCACTGCATCCTTCAGGGGTATAGGTGCCTGTGGTGTTGAGGGTGTAGGTGCCTCTGTTGTACTCGACCTTGCAACGAGACTCACTACCATGCTTCTCTGCGAATAAAAAAAAATATGTCAATCATCTCAAGAATTATCAACATGTACATGAATGAGAAAGTACTAATCAATTATGTAAAAAATGAACATCTCACCAAAAAAATTATTTCTAGGGGATGAGGTCAGTGTTCTCCAGTAGTAAGAGGAGCCGTAGGTTGAACATCAACCTTAGTTGCGTGTACTAATGGACTAGGGTGTGGCTACATTCACTAAATGGTTAAATAGTTAGACATCGTGCATGTCCAGAAACAATACAAATGAAATGTACAATTAAAAATATTCAAGTAGATGTACCTCACTGTGACTTATCCCTATTGTAGATGCGGCATTGACAGCGGCATCAACAATCCCACTAAGGTCTGGCATGGATGACTCTACATCCTGATGCTGTAAACATGCAAAAATAACATTAAGAAAAAACACTTGTGAAGTGAATACATAGCTAACCAACAAATGCCATTGGAAGTGTGTACATTACCGTGGGATGAGTAGGTTTATCCTCATGCACAGCCGCTCTGTTCAAGGAAGAGGGACCTCGTCTGGTGTAAACAACCCCCTTATATATGTTTGGACTAAGGGGATATCCATACCAAAGAGGTGGTGCAGGGATCTGTGATGACATCTGCATTCATAAAGTGTTACCATAGTTAGACATGGATTGGAATGGATGGAATAATATGTACTGAAAAAATAACATGTTGTAATATACTTACCCCTTCCTGGGACATATCTCCACCATGGGAGTGACCGCTTCCATCAATTTTGTGCTCCTCTTTAGATGCCTCTAGCATCTGCAAGTTTAAAAATTATATTTACATTAGTGATCTCTATAAAGGAGTGTACAGTAAGAAATTTAAATAATTCAAACAAGATTCAATCATAACCCATGTACTTACATTCTTTAAGTAGTTGTAAATTCCACCTTGGATTATGTCGTTGATATCAATGTCTTCAGCATCATGTTCCAAGTGGGGTTCCTGCAACTTCAAAAATTGTAAATATTAGACATTTTAATAAATTAATCAAGACTAACACATGCATTAACAAAATTATACATGTAATAACAAAATGACAAGTGTTTAAATATTACCTCAACTATGGTTCTCTGGGTCTCGGGTACAACCACACTGGGTGCAGTACCACCTCGGTGGGAGGCATCAAACTCCTGCAAGAGTAAATATTGCATATATATTACGAATATTTTAATATGTTAGATATAGTATGGAACAATTAAAAATTGAGTTCAATAATAGAGTTTTAAAACAAAGTCCTTACCTGACCACCAGTTATCGTACTGGTACCATGTCTTGGTCCAGGACCATAACAGGGTCCCCCACACGATGTGCAGACATGTGGCTCGCTCTGAGGCACATGGGATGTCAGTTTATCCCCACCAACAGATGTCCCTCCACCACCAGAAGCTGGTGGTTGTACACCAGCAGAGGAAGAGGATGCTCTCTGGTCAATAGTGGTCGTGTGTCGAGAGACCATCTCAGTTAGAGTAAAAAATGCATCCTATGTCTTGGAAACCATGTCATGTATAGGAGGGATGTCTTCCCTCGGTAGCTAGGCACGGGGTGTAGGTATTTGTGGATTGGAATCTCTATACCTAGCATGGGGTCAGTGTTGGGGCATTCCCCTACCAACTCCCTGGAAGTCCAACATGTCAAAATAGTTGACATGTTTCCCCATTACAAACTCTGCATACAATTTTCGGAGGAAGTACATCGGTACTTCCCTATTGTTGTGAGGGGGAATGTCAAAAACCATGTACCACCTATCCATCAAGTTGTCTCTAATGGGTGGAAAACTACACCACTCAATAGAAATATGTGGCCTACTAATCTCTGGGATGTTATCCGTCGCAGGCAGTCTAAACAATGAATAAATGGCTTGTTTTGTTATTTGGCAGCTTTTTTACCTCATTGTAACTCAAGCCATCAGCATATTGTTTCCTTTTTCTCTCCCTGTAAGATGCGATGCTATACAACGCATCATTCGATCTTGTGATCGTATCAACAATAGATAACGATGAATCTGACAGGGAGCGGTGGAGCTCATCTCCACCCCTCCAAGCTGAACCAATCTCTCTCAAATGGCCAATGAACCACAGTATCTCCGCATTGTTACGATCCATAGTAGCCACTGCAATCATAAATACAAATAAAATATCATTAGAAATATAAACACATGATATAATGACATATCTAAGAACTAAAAACTGTATAACTATTGACATATAAACTAAATCTATCATGTAAATTTAAAGATTGATCTTTAATTTTTCAGTAAAGAATAGGAGGCATAATGTGTTGTTGATGAATAAAATACCAGTATAGGAAACTATTTTGTTAGATATGTAATTATTTGTTGTAGTGTGATTTTTTTTGGACTCCAAAGGCTATTTAGCAGAACTTTATGGATTCTATGGTTGCAAGGGTTCCACTGGATTAAATATCATGTATGATCTAGTATGTGATTGGCATGTTTAATCAAATACATCACCCTACCTATGTATCTTCATGTTCATAGAGTCTATTGTTGAACTTTGTTGTCTTGAGCTTAACCAAAAAGTAAACTTTGTTCAAGATGAAATATTTGTTGAAAGCATGGGAACCTGAACTATACCTTATTTTGACACTTGGATTGGGAAGTTTCATCAAAACTATAAGGTGTTTATTAATGTTCTTGGAAGAGCAACTTCGAGAAGTTTCATCGAAATTATAAGGTGTTTATTTGTGGATTTTGGTATGGATTCACAAGGATCGTTGTGAGGATCCTTATTTCATGTTTTAATTATTGCTAATGACGGGAATTGTAATATGGATGAGACTAGTACTTAGTGTCTATTCTAGTTATGGATCACGTTGTTAGAGTGTTAGTCTATCCATAAGCTATTTATTGTTAATGAGAGGGGCTATTGTTGAATGAAGTTGGTAATCAATTTCTAAGCCATTTATTAATAATGAATATTATTATCATTTGGATGAGGGTGATATTCAATGGTTATGGTAGCTATTGTTAATGAGGGTGACTATATTTCTATGAGGAAGGTAGGGTTATTCCTTTAGATGAGGCCACTTGTCAATTCCTACATCAATAATTGTTATCATAGATACAATGGGATGGTTTGGATCATATCACAACCAACTATATAAAATACACAACTTAAAGACTCAACATTAGAGTGTACAAAATGTCAAAAAAAAAACATGACAAAGAAAAAATCCCAATATATTCATTTGTTTTTTGAGTTAATTGGGGTTTTGGTTTCCATTGGGCATGGGAATTTTGTTAAATAATCAATATTATTTCATTTTTATCATTAAATTGAGGAATTGGTTTCAATTGGCCAATTACATTGGGGTTCTTGTTTCCATTGGCCAATTACATCGGGTTTTTGTTTCAATTGGGAAATTCCATTGGGTTTTTGTTTCAATTGGCCATAATTTAACTTAATATGGTTTAATTTTTCAATCTAAGGAAAATAAATTGATGAAAAAAATGAAGAAAATACCTCACTAAGGGGAGGTTTATCCAAAGGTGGAGATAGAGGGCTCAAGCACACCCAAAATCGTGTATGCACAGTCGATATTTCATCTTCGTTCGTCCAATAGCTGCGCGGTTATGAGAAAAAGATGGCCTCAGCCGATTTAAAAAAAAAAAACAGGTTTTCGAAATCACACCTATGTTTTAGTAAAGGAAATCGCGCGCACGATTAGCTTGAATAAAACAGAGGCGCGATTTTGTTTACTATCCTAGTTGGCATGACTATTGCTAGCCTTGGGACTAGGCTTGGCAGGTTCAGTGTTGCTTGGGATGATTTATTTTTTTTGGATCAAGAGTGATTGAATTCACTCCACCATTGCATCTAAAAGGTCCCTCAACTTCTTGCACACACCCTTATCAAGATGTCAAATATATACCTCTCGCCGTATTTCAAACATATTAATCTTAGTAATATGGTTGGTGCTAGTCTCAAATTATTCTAGTTATCTTCTATGAAGTGTTGGTTATCCATTCATCACCTATGCGTTATCCATGATTTTCTAGGACTTATCCATTCATGGACTTCTTTCTATTTTATATAAATAATTGTTTATTTTTAATTGTAAACGGTTGACATAAAATCAATCTGTTGAGTACATTTGTCTCATCCTAATACATAGATAAATAAGCATAGGTTGTTCTCCACCCCAAATATCAAATAAAAATGTCTATTGCTCTAATTAATATGAATAAATATAATAAAAATATTATAAAATTTTATTTATATTATTACCTTTACATTATTACCATTACATTATTATTAAAATTTTATTTTGATTATTACTATTATTTATTTAAACTTTTATTAACTTAAAAATAATTATTACAAGTCTTATAATTTAACTATATATTTAAGAATATGAATATGTTATTTTCCTTAATTTTATTAATTTCCATTATTTAAATTACCATCTTGTATATTTATTTTAGCTTCTTGACGATGATGATGATGGTGATGATTAAAGTCCACTCAGACTAACTTTGGTCTATACGAAGGATAATCTTGTTCCTGGTTAAAAAGCTTGCCAAAAAGATTTCCAAGTTCACTATAGTTTTGACAAGTTAGGAGGTTATAAAGGTTTATATTGTAGAAAATAGTATGAAACTAAGATCCTATGAAGGATAATAGTTGAGATTAAAAATTTTTTAGGAAGACTATCATTTCCTATGTTATTTATCTTATGCGTGTACATCACTTACCTAGTCATAGCCATGTTCTCCATGAGGGAAAGACCCACTTTTATGAGGAGAATAGGGTAAGGCCTATTGCTTTTAATTTTGAGATTATAAGTTATAACCCGCTTTAGATTTGATCAATCTTCCTCCAAGATTCTCTAGAAATGTTGCAGCCCCATACTTCGCAACCATACAAGATGACATGGATGACAAGAGTTTCAAAGAGGAACTTCTTTTTATCCCACATGACCAAATTGACCGATTTGTAATTATTTTCAAGACCAAAATAAGCTTTCCACCCTGCATTAATCATTTTCTTAATGTTATAGTCCAAATTGAGCTTGGGATGATAGATAATCACTTCGTCTATATTTCTATTATGATAAATAATCTTATATATAGATTGATATACAAATGTTTAATATTATATACATTTTGATATATAAATGTTTCTAAAAGATAAACATAAAATTCCACTAAAACCACATTTTAATATGAGTGAGCTAATAATGTGATTAATATTTTAAAAGTCCGTACGAAATCCTATTTACCACAATTTTACTATTCAAACTAGATAAAATCCCCCTTGAAATAAAAAATTTTGCTCTATATTTAGACTTTGTTCTCAGTCCCCATTGAAATAAAATTTCATTTAATAGTCTCCGGTTAATTTATCACTACCACCTTCCAATTGCTTGATAAATTAGTATTTTTGTTAAAATCTATTTGGGCCCTTCGTCTAAATAAATCACATTTATTTTTATAATATTAGAATGTTATACTATTTTAATTAATGTATTAACTAAAATTGACTCGACTAAACTTGAGTTTACCGCTCAGTTATTCTTTTCTTTACTTGTTGGGTGAAACTCACTAGACAAGTATACCAAATTTGGTCAGCCTTTTAGACATGACTATTTTTCCTTGACAAGATTTTTACTTGTTGGTTTCGGTAACCGACAACTTGTCAGTTTTACACGTAGACAGAACTAAACCGACTACTTGTCGATTTGACCACTTCAACAACTTGTCTATTTTACTCGACCTTTTTACTTGGACTCACTTGCTCTGGTTTGCTTGTAGTGGGAATTTACAAAGTATGTTTCTTAGTCTAAAAGACTTAAGAAATTACAATTTTTTTTCATCTATGAGTAATATGAATTAAAAAGTAACACAATCAACAATTCAATAGAAATTATAAAAACATATAACCAAACATTTAAGGAAGACTTGCGTAGACCACTCTACCGTAAAACCTAGAACTTTCACTCGGTGAGAAATTTATGGAATGTTGATCTTTCACTTCAACCATAATTGTAAACAACATTTACATAAGTAAATATGGAGGAATAGAATCACACACACACAAGCTTGTGCTTCAACTTCACTCTTTGCTGAGAGTTCTCTCTTTCTCTCTTTTTCTCACCCAGAGTTTTGTTGTCTCTTGTGTCTTATGTCTTCCTTGATTTACATTATTATTCTTCTATTTATAGGAAACCTGAAAATTGCTTCTATATAAATCTAGAGACTTGCCAGTAATGGCTGTAATAACTATCTACCTACAAACCTAGCTTCAAAAATTAATTCAACTAGTTTAGATTGTCGAATCGTGGACTCTTCCCTCTTGTCAGACTGACCGACAAGATCTGGACTGATATGGACTCTGAGAGAGTCATTTGAGATCATATACGGATCTGCGAGTAATTAATATTTCCAACACTCCCCCTTAATTTTGAGCAGATAGGGATTTTTAAAACAAAATTTACAAAATGTTTCAGAGCTTAAACATGCTCTATGCACGAAAGAGTTCACTGTGCAGAACTTGTAATTCCAATATAACTATGTAGATACTAGAATTTGTCATTTTCCAATCATTTTGTAAATATGTTTGCAAGTTGATCTTCATACGTGCAAAATTCCAAACAAATTTCTTTGTTGTTCACCAACTCTCTTATAAAATGAAACCTTATGTCAATGTTCTTGGTTCTCTTGTGAAACATGTGATTCTTTGATAATTCAATGACCAAATTGTTGTCACAGAAGATGGTTTTCGGTTCTTGAACGTTATGAGACAAGTCTTTTAACACTCTCCTCATCCAAACAACTTGACATGCAGTGCTTGTCGCTGCCACACACTTTGCTTCTGCTAAAGACAAAGTTACTATGGGTTGTTTCTTTGAAGCCCTTGAAACAACACCTGTACCAAAACGAAATGTGTACCCAGATGTGCTCTTCCTGTCATTCATGTTGCCTCCATTTTCACTGTCAGTGTAGCCAGTGAGTTTAAAAATTTATGAGGTTGAATACATAATGACAAGGTCTTTTGTGCCACTTATATACCTCAGAATTATTTTACCTACTTGCTAATGAGAGTCTTTTGGTGACTCCATAAATATTGAGATCAGACTTACTCCATACATGATGTTTGGTATTGTCACTGTTAAATACATAAGGCTGCCAAGAATCCTTTTAAATAGTGTAGGATCTATAGTTGATCCTTTGTCATCCTTGCTCAATTTTAAACCTGTTATTACTGGTGTTGGGGCTGTATTGCAATTAGACATATTAAATATTTTTAACACATCAATTGCATATTTAAATTGTGATATAAAAATACCACTTTCAGACTGTTGAACTTCAATGCACAGAAAAAACTTCATAAGCCCCAGATCAGTCATTTCAAATTTACTTTCCATGACTGGTTTAAAATATGCTATGCCAAAATCACCAGTAAATATTAAATAATTTACATACAGGAAAACAATTAACATCTTACCTTGCTCATTAACTTTGTTGTACAATGTCAGTTCACTTTCACTTCTGTGAAATCCATTTTCAATGAGATGGGAATCAATTCGACTGTACCAAGGTCTAGGAGCTTACTTCAAATCATAGAGTGCCTTTTTCAGCCTGTACACTTTATGCTCTTGACCTAGAACTTCATAGCCTTGTGGTTTTTCCACATATAATTCCTCTTCTAGATAACCATTCAAAAATGCTGACTTAACATCCATTTGATAAACATGCCATTTGTTTTGTGTAGCAATGGCCAAGACTGTTCTGACTGTATCCATGCATGAAATAGGTGAAAAATTTTCATTGAAGTCTATTCCAGGTTGTTGTGTGAACCCTTTTGCTACAATTCTTGCTTTGTCCTTCTGCACATCCCCATCAGTATCATGCTTGGTCTTGTAAGTCCATTTGACACTGATTACATCTTTGTATTTTGGTACATCAACCGACTCTCATGTCTAGTTCTTCTCAATGCATCCTATTTATTCATCCATGGCTTGTGCCCATACTTCTTCTTCGATAGCTTCTTCAAATGTTAGTGGATCATAAATTGGAGAAAATAATGCAAAGGGAGAGAATTAATTTGGTGTAGCAGCTTCATATATCTCACACATACTTCTTGTCTTCACCGGTTCTATCGATGTTGACCCTAATGAAATGCTTGATGGAGTCTATTGTTCTCTTGGTGTGCTTGTCAGTGTAGCTTGAGCTACTACTTGTGTTGATGATCCTTGAGCTGAACCATGTCGTGGGGTCAAGGGAGTCGACGGTGCTTGAATATTTTGACTTACATGTGTTGTTTGAATTACTTCATTCACCATGTCATCATTGTCGATCTTCGACACAATCTTGACATTTATGTTGACAGTTCCATCCCATGATTCATTCTCGACAAATTGAACATCTTGACTAATTATCACTTTCCTCATTACAAAATCATATAACTTGTATGCTTTTGTGTCTTCAGAATAGCCATCAAAGATACATTTTTGTCCCTTCTTGTCTAGCTTCTTTCTCAGCTCATCTCGAACATGAGCATATGCAACACAATCGAAATCTTTTAAATGAGATAAACTACGATTCATACCTATCCATGCTTCTTGGGGAACTTTGTTATTCACACTCTTTGTCAGAAACCAATTCATAATGTAAACAACAATTCCGACTACTTCACCCCAATATTCATTTGGCAAATGCTTGGCTTCAAACATGCTACGCACCATCTCCATGATGGTTATGTTCTTTCTTTTGGCGATACCACTATGCTGAGGTGTATACCATGCGGTGAATTTCTTTTGTATTCCATGAGTATTGCAAAAATTTAGACATTCATTTGAAACATATTCACCTCCTCTGTCGGTCCTTAAGATCATGATGCCGTGTCCACTTTGGTTCTCCACGAGTGCCTTGAACCACTGAAAATAACTAAATGCATTAGATTTATGTTTCAGAAAATATACCCATGTTTTTCTTGAGTAGTCATCAATAACAGTTAGAAAATAATTGCATCCACCAATGGATGATGTTTGCATTGGACCACAAATATCAGAGTGCACAATTTGAAGTGGTGTGCATGCTCTATAAGACTTTTCGACTGGAAAATTCTCTCTATGCTACTTTCCAAAAATGCGGCCTTCGCAAACCCTTTCTGGTCTGTCGATCAATGGCAATCCTTTCACCATATTCTTTGTATGCAGTAGCTTTAGCCCACCGAAATTCAAATGTCCAAATCTAAAATGCCACAACTAGGACTCATCATGAACTTCTGTTTGAAATGTAGCTTGCAAATCAATGTTGCCATTTTCTTTCTTGTCAAGGTACTCGATTGTTTCTTTACTTTCTTCCTTGAATGCAGCTCCTGTATTTGTCTTCCCTTTCATGTCGAGAACTATCCTTAATGGAAACAAGTGATTTCTTGTCATTGACACTTTTGCTATCAGCTGGTCACTTAGATGCTTGTCTTTAATCAAAGACTAATCATCTTCTATGTAGACTCTGTTGCCTTTTTGTATCAGCTGTCTAATGCTTAACAAATTATGTTTCAGACCTTTGACATGATAGACATAAGGGATATACTTACTCTCCCCCTTTCTGGTTAGAATACCGATAGTACCCTTTCCCAAAACAGTAACTTGGACATTGTTTCCAAGTGTAACATCAGTATGAACTGAATTATCTAGACTGCAAAACAAATTTAAATTACTAGTCATATGATTGTTGTAGCCTGAATTTAAGTACCATATGTCATATGGGATTTCTTGAATAGCATTGCATTCAATTGGATATGTAGATGCTATTAACATTGCACTTGTCAGAGTGCTGGTGTTGGTCGACTGATTTGGGATTTGCCTTCCTTGGTCATATTGCTTATTCCTACATTCATATGCATAATGACCAATTTTCTTACAATAATGACATTGGATTTTTTATTTATCAAACCTCTAGCCACTTGGATGACCTGGATTCTGATTCTCTCATCTACCAGCAACATTTGCAGTACTTCCGCCTCGTCCTCCTCTTGAAGAACTTCTTCCTCTACCTCTGAAGTTGTTTCTTCCCCTTCCTATACCACAACTTATGGATGATTGTACTGCGAATGCACCTTCCAATGATGTTTTTGTTCTGCTAAGTCTATGTTCATGATTGATGAGTGAAGCTTGCATCTCATCAATGGTAAACGTCGACATGTCTATGTGTTCTTCCAAGGTCACAACCAAGTTTTCAAATCTTGGGGGAAGACTTTTGAGAATTTTTTCACCAACTCTTTGGTGTTCTATGTCTTCTCCATGAGATTTCAGTTGGTTTATCAAACCAACAACTCTGGTGTAGAATGAGTCTACAGTCTCTGAATATTTCATGGACAGAGATTGAAAATCTCTTCTTAGAATCTGCAACTTGGAAGTCTTTACCTTTCCCAAATCTTGATAGGCGGTCCCCAATGTATCCAATGATTTCTTTGCGTCAATTGCTGCTACTACTCCTGGGATTATGGTTTCATGCATGGATTAATGTATGTAAAACAGAGCTTTTTCATCTTTCCTCCTCTGTTCCCTCAAAACATATTTCTGTGCTTGTGTGAGATTGTTATATGCTATCATATCTGTTGGTTCTGCATAACCATGCTGGACTGTCTCCCAGACATCTTGGCCTCTGAACAAAGCCTTCATTGTTAGAGACTAATATTCAAGATTATTTCTAGTAAAAATTGGAGTTTGCAATGAACTAGAAGTGGAAGTCATTTTTAATTTTTTTTATTTTTCCATATCAAAATAAAAAGGGGAAGAAAAGATAGGGAATTTTTTTTGTTTAGTCATATCAAATGGCTAGTACTAGCACATTGAAGCTGATCTCAGGACTCGTTCTGACCGGGGCCAACTATGAGTTTTGATATATAGAAATGAAGAAATTTCTATAGCTCAACAAATGTTGGGATAGGGTGGAAACTGAGTTCAAAGAACCATATACAAATACTATGGCCATAATGAGTAATGCTCAGAGTAATTTTGTTGACGATTTCTGAGACCGTGATCTCACAGCCACATGGATGATCCAAAGTTGCATTGAGGAGTCAATTTCCCATGGATCTTAGGATATACCAGCGCATATCAAGCTTGGAATCTTCTTGCATCGGCCCACAAGGGAACCGATTGTGTTAAAATGGTAAGATTGCAAACACTTTGTCTTCAATTTGAAAGCTTAAAAATGAAAGAAACTAAAACATGCGATCAATTCATGACTAGGGTTTCTGGTATTGTTACCCAATTCCAAACCTATGGTGAACCGCTAGAGCAAAATATAGGTGTTCAAAAGACTCTTCGATGTCTCACCAAGAAATTTTCTATGGTAGTGACCGCCATAGAATAGGAAAACGATATGTCTCAGTTCACCCTAGAAGAGTTGACTGGATCTCTTTTATCTCACGAAGTGTGATTCAATCAAGAAGAAGAATCATTGACCGATTATTTCAGCACCTAGGATTCCCTCAATGAAGGTTGAGGCAGATGAGGACAAGGTAGAGGAAGATGTGGCTAAAGGTCTCTAGCTACAGAATATAGAATCAATCATATTCAAGAAAAATCATATCATTCAGATCACTCTCACAACTCTCAACTTCAGAGGGGGACAAGAAAGAGATGGACCAATAAGTCCAATGTTCAGTGTAACTATTGCAAGAAGCATGGACACTATGAATGAGAATGAAGAAATAAGCAAGCTAACCAGAAGAATAGCAGAGACAATGTCTCTAAAGAAAAATAAGTCTCATCAGAGGTGATGTTTTTTTCTTAGCAAGCAACTAAAGAACGTTGTAGCTTGGGTCTATGGCTACTAGATAGTGGTTGCAACAATCACATGACAGGTAAAAAGTCCCTATTCTCTAGTTTGGATTCCTCTGTTGCCACAAATATCAAGCTAGGAGATGAATTTCTGGTTCCAGCAAAAGAAAAAGGTATTATTCATGTACTTACTAAGTAAAATGAAAAGAAGTTCATTCATGAGGTGTTTTATGTACCTCATTTGAATGTAAATTTGATCATTATAGGTCAATTACTTCAGAACCAGTATGATAATAGGTTTTATGATACATACTGTTCTATCTATGATAAACCCCCCAGTAAG
Organism: Pseudotsuga menziesii; assembly: GCA_001517045.1. Taxonomy (NCBI): domain Eukaryota; kingdom Viridiplantae; phylum Streptophyta; class Pinopsida; order Pinales; family Pinaceae; genus Pseudotsuga; species Pseudotsuga menziesii. The sequence goes on from LPNX010723584.1 coordinate 71,104, forward strand.
AGACTCATAGCCAAAGTTGAAATGACCAAGAATAGAATATTTCCTCTTAGTGTTAGGAGTTCCAACCTTCCATAGTCTGTAGCCCATATAGTTTCCAATCGAGATGAATCATGGTTATGGCATTGTAGATTCGGTCTTCTTCCTTTTAAGAGTCTCAATCTCCTACAAAAAAACTCAATGGTTAAGGGGTTGTCGGTTATTCATGAACAATCCAGCACCTGTGAGGATTGTATCACTGGTAAAAATAAAAGGGATAATTTTCTCACTTCCACGACTCAATCCAAAGAACATCTTGAGTTAGTTCATATAGACCTCTGTGGACCCATGCAAACCCAATCCATAGGAGGCAATTTTTATTTTTTGACCTTTATTGATGATTTTAGCAAGAAAACATGGATTTATTTTCTTGGGAACAAATCATAGACCTTCTCCAGGTTCAAAGACTTCAATGCTATCACTGAGAATCATTATGGAAAGTTCATTAAAATGTTCAAGTTAGATGGTGGAGGTTAATATGATTCACATGAGTTCTGAGACTTCAGTAAGAAGGATGGCATCTAGCGATAGTTCACCACCATATACACTCCACAAAAGAATGGATTTCTTGAAGGAAAGAACCATACCATCATTAACATGTCCCATATAAAATGAGTATTGGGATGAAGCTATTGGATGCTCGGTCTACTTTCTCAACAAACCACCCACGGTGACTGTCTAGGACAAGATTCCTAAATAAGCATGGAGTGGCACTAAGACTAGTGTCGCACATATCAGAATATTTGGTAGTGTTTCTTTTGCACATATACCTGATGAACTCAGAATAAAATTGGATAAGAAGAGTGAGCACTGCATTTTCAAGTGTTACAGTGAACAACACAAGGCATACAAACTGTATAATCTTGTAACCAAAAAGGTTGTGGTGAGCAGAGACGTAAAGTTCATTGAAGACAAATGCTGGAGTGATCCTTCAGACATTCACCAAGCAGAGATTTCATATATGCCAAATCTACCTATCAGAATTAAAAGACTTGAAGTGCAGCAATAAGAAAAAGCAACAGCAGAAAGTCCACCACAACACCAGAAAACCAGAAGCTTGAGAGAGTTATAAGAACATACTCCAGTTCTTGATGAGAAAATTCATTTTGCTCTCTTCTCCTGTCAGCCCACATATTTTAATGAAGCAGCGAAGGATCCATAGTGGGTAAAAGCCATGAATGAAGATATTGATGCAAGAGAGAGAAACCAGACTTGGGATCTTGTTGACATCCCTGTAGACAAAACTAGTATTGGAGTCAAATGAGTCAATAGGACCAAACTGAATGAAAAAGGAGAACTTGAAAAGAAAAAAGCAAGCTTGGTTTCCAAAGGGTATAAACAGAATTATGGTGTAGATTATGATGAAACCTTTTCTCCTGTAGAAATGATGGATACCATCAGAGTTGTACTTTCCATTGTAGCACAAAATCAATGGCATGTGCATCAAACAGATGTGAAATCTTCCTTTCTTAATGGAATTCTTGAAGAAGATGTTTATGTAGACTAGATACCTGGTTATACTGTCAAAGGTCATGAACACAAAGTGTTTAAGATGAAAAAGGCCGTGTATGTTCTAAAACAAGATCCAAAAGCTTGGTACAGTAGGATTGACTCCTACCTCATCAACAATGGTTTTAGCAGAAGCAACAATGAGCCCACTCTGTATGTCAAAACAAAGAAAGGTAAAATGTTTATGGTATGTCTTTATGTTCATGATCTGATTTACACTGGTAATTTGATGCTTGAAGATTTTAGGACAGTCATGAAAAAGCAATTTGAAATGATCGATCTAGGACTAATGAAGTACTTCCTTGGCCTAGAGGTTACTAAAATTGCTCAAGGTATTTTCATTTGCAAGAATAAGTATGCTACTGATGTTTTGAAGAGAATCAGAATGGATAAATGTAAACCAACAGAAAACCCCATAGCTCTTGGCACCAAGCTAACCAAGAATGATGATCGACCATCAGTAAATGATACACTCTATAAACAAATGGTAGGAAGTTTAATGTACTTTAATGCAACTAGACCTGATTTGATGTATGTTGTGAGTGTTATTTTTGTTGATGTATTTGTAACTTTGGAATGTATTCATCTATGTATCTTATGTATTGTAACCCGATGTTTATTTCAGGATGTATCTATTATGTAATTGAGTCATGTTTTCATGCCCTGATGTTGAGGAAGTTGCGGGGTTTTCGCCATTTATGGTTTCCCCGATGAAAAACACTGTGTTCATTTTCTCTTGTGTTTTATTGCTGTACTTGTTGTTCTCTCAGTAAATATCTTAACATAATGCTAGCTTAATGTTGAAAAACTAACATGGTATCAGGGCTAACCTGAGAAGAAGACACTGTGCAGCTGCGGGAACTAGGGATTCCTAGTTTGTGGATCTTCCTCCACAGATTTTCAGCAAAAGTAAGGTGGAATAACTCTCCTCCTTAGGGTGGATCTTTCTGTCGAAGCAGAATCCAATTCTAAGGTTTTTCAGTTTTGGACCTGTCACTACTGTCGAAAATTAGGGATTTTTACAAAAGAGGAATTTTTCAGTGAGCCCGGGCCTGGATTGATCTCTACCCCAAAATCGAAGTTAGGGACAAATTTAAAGGCATTTGGGTGGATAGAACTCAGAAAAAGCAAAACCCTAATTTGCTCCTGAACCAGCTCTGTAGGATTTCAGCTCAAGTTTCAAATCCGACATCTTGAACCTGGAAAGATCTAAAATATTTTGTATTTCCATTTGAGGTTCTCAATTAAGATGTCTCATCATACCAATGTTGATGAAAAACTTGAGGGAGCTGATAACTTCTGAGCCTGGAAGTATAGGATCTCCCTGGTCCTAGAAGAAAATGAGTTAGACTCCTACATCCATGAGGAGGTTCCAGCTCTAGAGGGAGATGAGGCAAAGGCCTTAAATAAGAAGAAGATGGTTATGGAAAAAAGGATCATTGTTGATTCTATCAAGGATCACCTTATCCCACAGGTGTCCTCTCTCAAGACACCTAAAGATATGTTTGATTCCCTAACCAAATTGTTTGAAGGGAAGAACATAAATCGGAAGATGACCCTGAGAAACCAACTGAAGAATGTGAAGATTCAGAATCCAGAAACAATCTAGTCTTACTTCACAAGATTTTCTCAAATCAAAGAGAAACTAGAAGCAGTTGATGAAGAAGTGCAAAATGCAGAGATTGTAATGACTACCTTAAATGGCCTTCCTAGGTCATGGGATTATTTCATCCAAGGAATCTGTGCTAGAAAGAAGTTAGTCAAGTTCAGTAGACTATGGGAAGAGTGCACTCAAGAAGAAGCTCGGATAGCAGCTCGAGAAGAGAATATGCGAAGCGAATACCAAGCTCTCATGGTACACTCCAAGTCTCACTCCAAGTCAAACAAAAGAAGACCTCATAGCTCCAAAGGTAAGCACTCTCACAAAGATAACACTAGAAAAGATGTATATAGGATCATATGCTATACATGTGATGAAGCAGGACACTATGCAAGGAATTGTCCTAACAAACATAAAATAATGAAGAAAAGCAACAAAAGAAGACATCATGCTCATGCTGCAGAGGATGATGAACCATCCAGGAAGAGATCCAGATATGAAAGAGAAGATTCTTCAAGCGAGGATAAATATGTTCTGATATCTGCTCTCACAGGTAACATTACTCATGGAAGTGATGATTGGATTATAGACAGTGGGGCTTCCAAACATATGACTGGATTCAAGTAATCCTTTGTGAGACTGTCAGAACATGAATCATCTCACAAGGTAAAGCTAGGAGATGACTACGAATATCCAATAAAAGGTAGTGGGGAATATTCCTATAAATTAGACTGTGGAAAAAATCTAACAATGAAAGATGTATTGTTTTTTCCAGGACTCAAGAAGAACCTTCTCTCCATATCAGCATTAGATGGAAAAGGAATGCGAGTTACATTCATAGATGGTTAAGTAATCATGTGGCCAAAAGAAAAGACTATCGATGATGTGGTAGTGATTGGAGAACAAGAAGGAGGATTGTACAAATTGAAGGGCCATCCAGAACAAGCTTTGGTTCATGACACAATAGAGGCAAGTGAACTTTGGCATAGAAGGCTTGCACATGTGCATTACAGAGCACTACCTATTGCAAGCAAAGCTGTCGAAGGTCTTCCAGAAATCCAAGCAAAACATGATGGGGTCTACAAAGGATGTGCAAAAGGAAAGAATACAAAGAAGACATTTCCAAGTAGTGAAAGCAAAGCAAAAGGAATCTTGGAAATCATCCACTTCGATGTATGCAGTCCTATGTCATCAAACTCTCTAAGAGGGTATGCATATTATGTTTCTTTTATTGATGGCTTTTCTAGGAAGACATGGGTTTACTTCATGAAGAACAAAGATGAAGTATTCAGTAAGTTCAAGGAATTCAAATCCTTGATAGAGAACCATACTAAAAAGAAGATCAAGACCATTCGATCAGATAATGGCAGAGAATTCACTTCAAATGAATTCAAAGAGCTATGCAAAGAATCATGGATTAAGAGGGAGTTGTCCACTCCTTATAATCCACAACAGAATGGGATTGCGGAATGGAAGAACAGAACTATCATGGAAGCTGCAAAAGCAATGCTTCATGATCAAGACCTTCCTATGCATCTTTGGGCAGAAGCTGCTAGAACAGCGGTGTATGTATAGAACCATACTCCACATAGAGTACTCAAGAACAAGACTCCTGAAGAAGTTTTCTCTGGAAAGAAACCAGAATTCATCCATCTCAGAATATTCGACTGTCCTGTGTACATCCACATTCCAAAACAAAAGATGACTAAATTAGATCCTTCAGAAAAGAAGAGTATATTTGTGGGATACTCTGAAAGCTCGAAGGCTTATAGAATATATTTCCCAGGATACAAGAAGATTGACATCAGCAGGGATGTGACATTTAATGAAGACACAACTTACAACAAATCCAGAAAGAGACCTGCTAAAAAACCTGAAGAAACAGAAGCACCCAGAATTCATGATACAACCATGAATGAAGAAACTCTAGAAGAAGATCGAGAATTTGAAGAACCACAAAGACTTGTAGATCCACCTCTGGAGAAGAATCCTCATAAGAGGAAACCTTCTTGGGTACTAGAACTTATCGAAGGTGCGGAAAGATATGGGGCTCCAGAAGAGAATCATAGAGAAAGAAAGAGGACCAGATCCTATTCTAGGTATGTAGCTTTACTATGTGATTTCATTGATAAAGAACGTTCCAGTTATGAAGAAGTGGAAGAACGGAAATAATGGAAGGATGCTATGATCGAAGAGTACCAATCGATCATGAAGAATGATGTTTGGGATGTTGTCCCAAGACCAGATGGGAAGTCAGTTGTAACTTCCAAATAGATCTACAATATCAAACATGTTGTAGATGGTAGCATTGAAAAATATAAGGCAAGATTTGTAGCTCAGGGTTTCTCTCAAAAAGAGGGAATAGATTATGAAGAAACCTTTGCACCTGTAGCCAAATACACTTCCATCATATCAGTACTTGCTTTGGCTACAGTGATTAAATGGAAGATACACCAGATGGATGTCAAGTCTGCTTTCTTAAATGGTGTTGTGGAAGAGGAAGTGTATGTAGAATAGCCACTCGACTTTGAGACACATGATAGGGAGTCTCATGTATGCAGATTGAAGAAATCCCTGTATGGTTTGAAACAGGAGCCCAGGACATGGTACGGTAGAATTGATAGCTTTCTATCCAGTTTGGGCTTTACCAAGAGTAAAGCATATTCCAACCTTTACTACAAGGTTGAAGATGGAAACCCGGTGATGCTTCTACTATATGTAGATGATGTGTTTGTGACAGGTATGGATGGGTTGATTACTGATACGAAGAGAAAGCTTGCTGCCAAGTTTGAGATGAAGGACTTGTGTATGATGCATTATTTTTTAGGTATGGAGGTGTGGCAGAGTGCGGATGGAATATTCCTTGGACAAGGGAAGTATGTAGTAGAGATCCTAAAGACATTTGGGATGATGGACTGCAAGACTATGGCCACACCTATGGCATCGAACCTAAAGTTATTGAGTGATGCTTCATTAGAGTTGGTTGATGCTATGATGTATCGTCAAATGATTGGATCATTGATGTACCTGATGAACACAAGACCAGACATTTTCTTTGCTGTGAACACCTTGAGCCAGTTCTTGACAGATCTGAGAAATGTTCACTTGATTGCTATAAAGCATATTCTGAGGTACTTGAGGGGTACAGTTGATTATGGGCTCAAGTACAATGCGATTCAGAAGATTAACCTAGAGGGTTATGTTGATTCAGATTGGGTAGGTAGTGCCATCGATAGGAAGAGCACTTCAGGGTGTTGCTTCAGTATGGGATCAAGTATGATCTCTTGGTTTAGCAGGAAGCAATCCTGTTTGGCACTGAGTACAGCTGAAGTAGAGTATGTCGCAACTTGTTCAGCTAGTTGTGAGGTAGTATGGCTGCAGAAGCTACTATCTGATTTATTTGATTTCCAGATGGATGCTACTTATATACATTGTGACAACTAGAGTTGCATGAAGTTGTTAGAGAATCCAGTGTTCCATGACAAGTCGAAGCACATCGAGATCAAGTATCACTATATTAGGGATATGGTGCAGAGGGGAGCAATGAAGCTCCGGTATGTTGCGACGGAGGAATAGATAGCTGATGCATTGAGGAAGCCATTGGCTAGAGTGAAGTTCGAGTACTTTAGGTAGAAGCTTGGTGTTCTCCAGATCAAGGTTTCCTCCAAGGGAAAGTGATGAGTTCCAAAGCCATTCTAACGAGCAGGTTAGATATTGTAAGGGATGATCCATTCTGTCATGGTGAGAGGATTCAGTTCCTTCCATGTCAGATATGAGTGCTAATATCCAAAGCCATTTTGATGAGAAGGTCAAATGTAAGGGCTGAGCCATTCTGTCATGGTGAGAGGATTTATTTCCTTCCATGTCAGATTTGAGTTCTAGCCATTCTGTTGAGTAGGGTAGATGTAAGGGCAACTGCCACTCTCTGGGAGAGTGGAGGCACTTGGTTCATTACCAGATAGCTTAGTCTGGGACTGGGGGCCATTTTGTCATGGTGAGAGGATTCAGTTCCTTCCATGTCAGATGTGAGTGTAGGAAATTCTGGCGGGGGTGTAGGACTTGTTTCCTACTAGTGTAGATATAAGGGAAACTGCCGTTCTCCAGGAGAATGGAGGAACTTGGTCCGTTACAAAGTAGCTCAATCTGGGACTGGGAGCCATTCTGTCATGTTGAGAGGATTCAATTCCTTCCAGGTCAGATTTGAATGCAATCCTTTCTAGCGATGGTGAGAGGATTCAGTTCCTTCCAGGTCAGATATAAGTGCTGAATCCTTTTCATAGATGTTAGTGATGTGATGTCCTATCATGCTGGTGAATGTGAGTGCTGGGCCTTTCTGATATGATTTTAGGTTACTACATGATCATATGTGAGTGCTGGGCGTGCCCTTCTGATGAGTAGGTTAGATGTAAGTGTTGGGAGAGGACGTACCTGATGGCTAGGCCTACAACCAGCATGAAAGAAGGCTGGCTCTGTAGAAATTTCTATGATGAGATAGCACACATGATGATGATTAGATGAGATCCAGATTGAGCTATGATCCGGATCTAGTTATGATGAATTCGAGAGATCCAGATCGAGTGATGATCCAGATCTAGCAGTAATGATCCAGATCGAGTGATGATCCAAATCCAGTCCAATGATGATGATCCAGATTGAGTGATGATCCAGATCCAGTGATGTTGATCCAGATTGAGAGATGATCCAGATCTAGTGATGATGATCCAGATCGAGAGATGATCCAGATTCGAAGAATGAATATGACTTGAAGACTCAGAAGACTCGAGATGTAGATGATGAGATGATCCAGTTGATACAGAGAAGAAGACCAGTGCTAAAAATTGTGTCGAAAGAATACCTTCCTAGTTAAGAGGGAGTGTTGATGTATTTGTAACTTTGGAATGTATTCATCTATGTATCTTATGTATTGTAACCCAATGTTTATTCTAGGATGTATATATTATGTAATTGAGTCATGTTGTCATGCCCCGATGTTCTGATCGGGAGAATCAATAATGTAAACAAGTCATGTCAAGTCATAGTGGGTAACCCTCCAATTGTCTAAGGGTTAAAGTCCTTGCATTTCTAGGGCATTAGGGTTATTAGACTCTCCTAGTAGGGTTTTAGTCATGTTAGGATTAGTATAAATAGAGAGCTGGGGTCTCTATTTAGTACACATCACTCACAAACTCAAGTGTAGCACATACTTGAGGAAGGAGAAGACACTGGGGCTAGACAAGAAGAATATTACTGCTATCGGGAGTGCATCTTACTATTTTGGGGTTTTACATCTTGTGTTGATTCTATCTCTGAGGAAGTTGCTGGGTTTTCTCCATTTATGGTTTCCCCGATGAGAAACACCTTGTTCATTATCTATTGTGTTTGATTGCTGTACTTGTTGTTCTCTCAGTAAATATCTTAACATAATGCTAGCTTAATGTTGAAAAACTAACAATTTCTACATTGATGGAGTCTCCTAAAGACTCTCATTGGAAAGTTGGAAAAATAATTCTAAGATATGTTGCAGCAACACTTGGATATGGACTCTGGTACACTCATATGCTAGACAATACTCTCATAGGGTACATTAAGAGTGATTTTTCAAGTAGTATTGATGATAGGAAAAGCACATCTAGTTATGCTTTCCATTTGGGTACAAATATGATCTCTTGGGTGTCTCAGAAACAACCCATTGTCAGCATGTCTTTTGTAGAAGCATAATATGTAGCATCCACTGGAGCAGCTTTCCATGCAGTATGGATAAGAATACTTTTAAGGGATATGGGACACACTAAAAATGATCCCACTTCTATGTTGTGATAATAGCTCTGCAATACAGTTGTCCAAACATAATGTATTTCATAGAAAACACACTCGCTATCATTTCATTCGTGAGTTAGTCAATGATGGACAAATTTCTTTACTGTTTTGTGGCTCTAACGAGCAGTTAGCTGACATGTTCAACAAACCATTGGGAACATCTGCATTTGAATATTAGAGAGAGCACTTAAGAATAGACAGTGTTGAATATGTACTACCAATTGAGATTAAGGTGGTGTGTTGAAGAATGCAATCTCACCTGTAGTTAGTTAGTGAGTTAGGTGTCCCATGGTATTTTTCGACCTATGGTATTCACCCATAGTATTTCTATTACATATTTCCTATTTATACTCAGTCTAATAATGACAAGGAGATAAATACGCCCATAGTGCTTATGTCATCTATCTTATTCTGTTTTACACATAGTGGTAAAGTCAGTATCGAGAATCTGGAGGTTTGCTTCGAATTCAAAACATCGGTTAGCTTCTGGATAATAGCAACAATAATGGTGTCTATGACTTTGGTCGCCACTTCCATCCCCGAATCCATTGGCATAGTTGATAATAGAGAGAGAAGAAAATGGGAATTACTGGAACGAAGTAAAGTAGTGGGGAATTTGAGCGTGAGATTAGAGAGAATGAATGTGATGACCTAAATCAATCGTTAAATATATACAAGAAGTTGAGAAGCGTATAGTCATCAACATTTCTTGGAATCAAAATAAAGTAAAGTAGCATCCTATAGGTATCATATGTTTAGAGTTGTTCAAAAATATATGGTTCTCTCTAAATTAATCATTGGAGAGGTTGAAT
>LPNX010723584.1:84370-113131 GCA_001517045.1 Pseudotsuga menziesii
CACAATTTCTTCAAACCCAAAAACTGTGTGAGCCCCTCACATCTTCAAAATTTGGGGCAACAACCTCTGTATCATCAAAGTATTTTATTTCTGGTCTACCACAAACTTGCATCAGAATACCACTAAATTGTCATGAGAGATCAAAAAAAAAAATTGAACTTTAGCAATACTCTTTTTAAAGAAATAATAACATGTAGTAAAACTAATTTGGGTGAAACATTCTTAAAATTTTAATCTAGTAAATTCTTTCATAGACAAGCATCTGTGAAATAAATAATAGGTAGGACTACAGTTAGTAGATGATTGGCTACACTCTCCCTCATCCAAGCACATGGCACTCTCCAAAATTAACTTGGTTGGAACACTTGCAACAACATGGAATGAATGTACTATGCAAACATCCACTTGTCATAGTAATTTACCTGCAGAGACCAGCACAATGTGATAACTTTATGCAGGACATCCGTGGCTGGGTGGTTGAACGCACTACTGAACTTCGAGTATGGGTGTTGATGTATTTGTAACTTCATAATGTATTCATCTATGTATCTTATGTATTGTAACCCGATGTTTATTCCAGGATGTATCTATAATGTAATTGAGTCATGTTTTCATGCCCCGATGTTCTGATCGGGAGGATCAATAATGTAAACAAGTCATGTCAAGTCATTGTGGGAAACCCTCTGATTGTCCAAGGGTTAAAGTCCTCGCAGTTCTGGGGCGCTAGGGTTATTAGACTCTCCTAGTAGAGGTCGGCCCTGGTAGGGTTTTAGTCATGTCGGGATTAGTATAAATAGAGAACTAGAGTCTCTATTTATCACACAACTCATACACACTCAAGTGTAGCACAAAGTTGAGGAAGGAGAAGACACTAGGGCTAGACAAGAAGAAGGTTACTATTGTCGGGAGATCACTTATTGTTTTGGGATTTTACTGTTTTGGTGTTGATTCTATCTATGAGGAAGTTGCGAGGTTTTCTCCATTTATGGTTTCCCCAAGGAAAAAAACTATGTTCATTGTCTCTTGTGTTTTGATTGTTGTACTTGTTATTCTTTCAGTTAAAGATCCTAATAATGCTAGCTTTATGTTGAAAAACTAACATGGTATTAGAGCTAACCTAAGAAGAAGACACTGTGCAGCTACGGGAACTAGGGATTCCTAGTTTGTAGATATTCCTCCACAAATTTTCAGCAATAGTAAGGTGGAATAACTCTCCTCCTTAGGGTGCATCTTTCTATCGAAGCAGAATCCAATTCTGAGGTTTTTTAGTTTTGGACCCGACACTCCTACTGAAAATTAGGGCTTTTCACAAAACATGAATTTTTCAGTGAGCCTAGGCATAGAATTATCTCCTCCCCAAAATCGAAGTTAGGGACAAATTTCAAAACATTTGGGTGGATAGATCTACGAAAAAGCAAAACCCTAATTTACTTCTGAGCTAGCTCTGCAGGATTTCAGCTCAAGTTTCAGATTTGACATCTTGACCTGGTAAGATCTAAAATCTTTTATATTTCCATTTCAGGTTCTCAGTTAAGATGTCTCATCATACCAAACTTGATGAAAATATTGATGGAGCTGATAACTTCCGAGCCTAGAAGTATAGGATCTCCCTGGTCCTGGAAGAGAATGAGTTAGACTCCTACATCCATGAGGAGTTTCTAGTTCCAAAGGGAGATGAGGCAAAGGCCTTACATAAGAATAAGATGGTTATGGAAAAGAGGATCATTGTTGATTCTATAACGGATCACCTTATACCTCAGGTGTCCTCTCTCAAGACACCTAAAGCTATGTTTGATGCCTTAACCAAGTTGTTTGAAGGGAAGAACATAAACCGGAAGATGACTCTGAGGAATCAATTGAAGAATGTGAAGATTCAGAATGCAGAGACTATCCAATCCTACTTCACAAGGGTTTCTCAGATCAAGGAACAATTAGAAGCTGTAGATGAAGAAGTGGAGAATGCAGAGATTGTGATGACAACATTGAATGGCCTTCCTAGGTCATGGGATTCTTTCATCCAAGGAATTTGTGCTAGAAAGAAGTTGGTCAAATTCAGCAGACTATGGGAAGAATGTTCTCAAGAAGAAGCATGGATAGCAGCTCAAGAAGAGAAGATGGGAAGTGAAGATAAAGCTCTCATAGTTCACTCTAAGAAAGGAAGAATAAAACCTCATCACTTCAAAGGTAAGAATCCTCATCATAGAGATAACAATAGAAAGGACCCATCTAGATTAAGATGTTCTACATGTGATGAAATAGGACACTTTGCAAAAGAATATCCTAAGAACATGTTCCACTATCATAAGAAGAAGGGGAAAAAAAGAAGACATCATGCTCATGCTAGAGAGGATGATGAACCATCAAAGAAAAGAACCAGATATGAAAGTGAAGATTCTTCAAGCGAGGATGACTATGTTTTGATTTCTCACAAGTAACATTGCTCATGGTAGTGATGATTGGGTTATAGAGAGTGGGGATTCCAAACATATGACTGGATTCAAGGAATCCCTTGTAATACTTTCAGAACATGAATCACCTCACAAGGTGAAACTAGGAGATGACTACCAATATCCAATAAAAGTTAGTGGGGAATCTTCCTCTAAACTAGACATTGGAAAGTCTCTAACAATGAAAGAAGTATTGTTTGTGCCAGGACTCAAGAATAACCTTCTCTCCATATCAGCATTGGATGCAAAAGGAATGAGGGTTGCATTCATAGATGGTCAAGTCATCATGTGGCCAAGAGGTAAGACTATCGATGATACATTGGTGATTGGAGAACAAGAAGGAGGTTTGTACAAATTGAAGGGCCATCCAAAATAAGCCTTGATCCATGACATAATAGATCCAAATGAGCTTTGGCATAGAAGGCTTGCACATGTGCATTACAGAGCACTACCTATTGCAAGCAAAGATGTTGAAGGTCTTCCAGAATTCCAAGAAAAACATGATAGGATCTGCAAAGGATGTGCGAAAGGAAACAATACAAAGAAGACATTTCCTAGTAGCGAAAGCAAAGCCAAAGGAATCCTAGAAATCATCCACTCCGATGTGTGCGGTCCTATGTCATCCAACTCACTAAGCGGGTATGCATACTATGTTTCTTTTATTGATGATTTTTCTAGAAAGACATGGGTTTACTTCATGAAGAACAAAGACAAAGTATTTAGCAAATTCAAGGAATTCAAAGCCTTGATCGAGAACCACACTGAAAAGAAGATCAAGACTTTTCAAATAGATAATGGTGGACAATTCACTTCGAATGAATTCAAAGAGCTATGCAAAGAATCAGGGATTTAGAGGGAGTTGTACACTCCTTATAATCCACAACAGAATGGGATTGCAGAATGGAAGAACAGAACTATCATGGAAGCTATAAGAGCCATGCTTCATGATCAAGATCTTCCTATGTATCTTTGGGCAGAATCTTCCAGAACAGTTGTGTATGTCCAGAACCGTACTCCACATAGAGTACTCAAGAACAAGACTCCTAAAGAAGTCTTCTCCGGTAAGAAACTAGAAGTCGTCCATCTCAGAATATTCAACTATCCTGTGTACATACACATTCCAAAAGAGAAGAGAACAAAATTAGATCCTTCAGGAAGGAAGGGTATATTTGTGGGATACGCTGAAAGCTCAAAGGATTACAGAATATATTTTCTAGGGTAAAAGAAGATTGACATCAACAAGGATGTGACATTTGATGCAGACACAACTTACAACAAATCTAGAAAGAGACCTGCTGAAGAACCTGAAGAAGCAGAAGCAGAAGCTCCCAGAATTCATGATACAACCATGAATGAAGAAGCTCAAGAAGAAGATCGAGAATTTGAAGAACCAAAAAGACCTGTAGATCCACCTCTGGAGAAGAATCCTCATAAGAGGAAAACTTCTTGGGTACGAGAACATATCCAAGGTGCAGAAATATATGGGGCTCCAGAAGAGAATCATAGAGAAAGAAAGAGAACTAGATCCTGCTCCGAGTATGCAGTTTTATTATGTGATTTCATTGATAAAGAACCTTCCAGTTACGAAGAAGCGACAAAACGAAAAGAATGGAGGGATGCTAATATCGAAGAATACTAGTCGATAATGAAGAATGATGTTTGGGATGTTGTCCCAAGACTAGAAGGGAAGTCAGTTGTAACTTCCAAATGGATCTACAATATCAAGCATGTTGTAGACAGTAGCATTGAAAAATATAAAGCAAGATTTGTGGCACAGGGTTTCTCTTAGAAAGAAGGAATAGATTATGAAGAAACCTTTGCTCCTATAGCTAGATACACTTCCATCAGATCGGTACTTGCTCTGGCTATAGTGATGAAATGGAAGATACACCAGATGGATGTCAAGACTGCTTTCTTGAATGGTGTAGTAGAAGAGGAAGTGTATGTAGAACAAACACTCGGTTTTGAAACACATGACAGAGAGTCTCATGTGTGCAGATTGAAGAAATCCTTGTATGGTTTGAAACAGGCACCCAGGACCTGGTATGGCAAAATTGACAACTTTCTATCCAGTTTGGACTTTACCAAGAGGAAAGCAAATTCCAACGTTTACTACAAGGTTGAAGATGGAAACCCAGTGATGCTTCTACTATGTGTAGATGATCTATTTGTAATAGGTACGGATGGGTTGATTGCTGATACGAAGAGAAATCTTGCTGCTGAGTTCGAAATGAAGGACTTGGGGATGATGCATTACTTTCTAGGTATGGAGGTGTGGTAGAGTACAGATGGAATCTTCCTTGGAGAAGGGAAGTATGCAGTAGAGATACTGAAGAGGTTTAGGATGATGGAGTGCAAGGATATGGCCACACCTATGGCATCAAACCTGAAGCTATTGAGCGATGCTTCGTCAGAGTCGGTTGATGCTACGATGTATCATCAGATGATTGGGTCATTGATGTCCCTGATGAACACGAGACCAAACATTTTCTTTGTTGTGAACACCTTGAGCCAGTTCTTGATAGATCCGAGAAATGTTCACTTGATTGCTGCAAAGCATATTCTGAGGTACCTGAGGGGTACAGTTGATTATGGGCTCAAGTATGATGTGAATCAGAAGATTAACCTGGAGGGTTATGTTGATTCAGATTGGGTAGGCAGTGCCATCGATAGGAAGAGAAATTCAGGGTGTTGCTTCAGTATGGGATCAGGTGTGATCTCTTGGTTTAGCAGGAAGCAATCCTATGTGGCACTAAGTACAACTAAAGCAGACTATGTCGTAGCTTGTTTAGCTAGTTATGAGGCAGTATGGCTATGGAAGCTACGTCTGATTTATTTGATCTCCAGTTGGATGCTACTTGTATACATTGTGACAACTAGAGTTGCATAAAGTTGTGACAGAATCCAGTGTTCCATGACAAGTTGAAGCATATCAAGATCACGTACCACTATATCAGGGATATGGTGTAGAGGGGAGCAGTGAAGCTCCAATATGTTGTGACGAAGGAACAGATAGCTGATGTCTTGACAAATCCACTAGCTAGGGTGAAGTTCGAGTACTTCAGGGAGAAGCTTGGTGTTCTCCAGATCGAGATTTCCTCCAAGGGAAAGTGATGAGTCCCATAGCCTTTCTGTCATGGTGAGAGGATTGGTTCCTTCCATGGTCAGATGTAAGGGCTGAGCCATTCTGTCATGGTGAGAGGATTGGTTCCTTCCATGTCAGATATGAGTGCTGAGATCCATAGCCATTCTAACAAGTAGGTCAAATATAAGGGCTGAGCCATTCTATCATGGTGAGAGGATTGCTTCCTTCCATGTCAAATATGAGTGCTAGCCATTCTGTCGAGTAGGACAAATGTAATGGAAATTGCCATTCTTTGAATGAAGCTACATGGTGAGGTACCAGGAAAACTCAGTTTAGTACTGAGAAGCCATTCTAATGTGATAGAGGGATGTGTTCCCACTTGATCAGATGTAAGGGCTGAACCATTCAGTCATGGCTAAAGGATTAAGTTCCTTCCATGTCAGATGTGAGTGTTGGTCATTCCGACGAGCAGGTCGGATGTAAGGGAAACTACCATTCTCTAGGAGAATGGAGGCACCTGGTCAGTTACGAGGTAGCTCAGTCGAGGAGGACTAGGGACCATTCTGATATGACTGTAGGATTGGTTCCTACAAGATCAGATGTGAGTGCAGAGCCCTTCCATCATTGTGAGAAGCATGTGTTCAAGCCTGGATGGATGTAAGTGCAGACCCATTCCATCATTGTGAGCAGGATGTGTTCCCGCCTAGATGGATGTAAGTGCAGAGCCTTTTCATCATTGTGAGCAGGATGTGTTCCCACCTAGGTGAATGTAAGTGCAGAAATATTTCATCATTGTGAGCAGGATGTGTTCCAACCTGGATGAGAGTCTTTCATCATTGTGAGTAGGATGTGGTTCCGACATGGGTGGAAGAACATAGTTCTTCCATCATTGTGAGCAGGATGTGGTTCCAGCCTGGATGAAAGTGAGGAAATATCCCATCATTGTGAGCAGGATGTGTTCCAGCCTGGATGGAAGTGCAAAACTCTTCCATCATTGCGAGCAAGATGTGTTCTAGCTTGGATGGATGTGAGTACTATGCATTTCTTACGAGTAGGTCAGATATAAGTGCTGAAGAAGAACTACATGGGAGCTAGGCCTACAACCAACATGAAAAAAGGCTAGCTCTGTAGAACTTCCTGTGACGAGAAGAATCATGAGATAGCACCAGTGATGATGCTCAGTGATGATCCAGAACAAGTAATGATCTAGGTCTAGTGATGATGATCTAGATCCAGTGATGATGTCCCGTGATGATCCAAATCGAGAGATGATCCAGATTCAAAGATGAAGATGAATTAATGATAAAGATGATTTGAAGACGAAGATGACTTGAAGACTCAGAAGACTTGAGATGCAGATGACAAGATGATCCAGCTAATACAGAGAAGAACACCAGTACTGAAAATTGTGTCAAAAGCATACCTTCCTAGTTAAGAGGGAGTGTTGATGTATTTGGAGCTTTGGAATGTATTCATATATGTATCTTATGTATAGTAACCCGATGTTTATTACAGGATGTATCTATAATGTAATTGAGTCATGTTGTCATGCCTCGATGTTCTGATCGGGAGGCTCAATAATGTAAACAAGTCATGTCAAGTCATTGTGGGTAACCCTTCGATTGTCTAAGGGTTAAAGTCCTCGCAGTTCTGGGGCACTAGGGTTATTAGAGTCTTCTAGTAGAGGTCAGCCCTAGTAGAGTTTTAGTCGTGTCGGGATTAGTATAAATAGAGAACTGGAGTCTCTATTTATCACACAACTCATACACACTCAAGTGTAGTGCATAGTTGAGGAAGGAGAAGACACTGGGGCTAGACAAGAAGAATATTACTATTGTTAGGAGATCACTTACTGTTTTGGGCTTTTACTGTTTTGGTGCTGATTCTATCTCTGAGGAAGTTGCGGGCTTTTCTCCATTTATGGTTTCCCCGAGGAAAAACACTGTTTTCATTGTCTCTTGTGTTTGATTGTTGTACTTGTTATTCTCTCAGTTAAAGATCCTAATAATGCTAGCTTAATGTTGAAAAACTAACAATGGGAAACTGGAATGAGTCCCCATCGTGCATGGCATCTAGATGGTGACCTCCCCATTGGTGTTGTCTACTTTTGTGCCAAACTTGGCAATAATTGCATCTTCCTAATCTATTTAATGATGATTGCCATTTTATATCAAATTCAGCACATACTTTTAAATTTAATTAGGCTGGAGGATTTTATATTTCAACACAGGCCTAGGGTTCTAGAAATTTATGTATTTTTTAATTATTTTAATTATTCATGAAAAAGATTAAATAAAAATGAAATTTCTTCGTTTGAAGGGCTAAGATTAAAGGAGTGACTATTCATTAAAAGAACGCTACATTTACTTGATGGTGTTTTCTGAAATATTTCATGATGATAGAGCTAGTGAATTAACCTAAGTGGCAATAAAAACTTAGTAAGGATTCTGATGGGCTTTAAAGAGGTTGAATATGATTTGAGGAAATACTTTAGATGGAGCACTCATAAGCAAAAGGATAATTTACAGACATAGTTTAACATCTGGTTTGTTAACTACAAAAGATGGAGCAATCTAAATCCCCATCAAAATTTGGGGAAAACTTGGCATTTTCTTTTTCACTTCCTATGTCTGTATTCCTCCTCTGAGGACGTTGAAGGAGATGAAGAAGAAGCAGATTGATCACCCTTGCTCTCACTCTCTGTGTGATGTCTGCTACGCCATTTTTTCCTACTCTTTTCATCTTCTTCGTTTCCGCTATGATGGTGATGCCGATGCCTATGCCTCTTCCCCATGGTGACCTAAAAATGAACAAAGCAAAGAAGACGTTCGATGCAAAATAGATAAACCCAACATGAGCTGGGAAGAAGTGTTCACTGCGTGTACATAGCAGTGCCCAGATATGTCTTTGGATATTAGAAATGAGCGTCGGGAAGGCATAGGCGTGCTTATATATATGTCTGAGACTCTATATAAAATAAATAAATAAATTAGAATAATGGAGCACAAGCAACTCTTCCATTTCTCAAACCGTAGCATCATTTCTTTGACAAATAAAAAATCCTTTTGACAAGTTGACAATCTTTTTTTTTACAAGTCTGCATTAGAACAAATTCATGGTGAAACCCTCTGCAAGAGCTTATTTAGCGATCTCCAGTCCTATTCCACTCGATCCTCATGTTATCAATACATGCTTGCTTTGCAAGCTATGAATAATGGGTGTAGGATTCCATAGCAGAAAGTTGATGAATTCTTTCTTTTCCATCATGGTTTTTTCAATGGGCTTCCCCTAAGATTGTCAGGTGGTTGGTAATGCTTGAACTCATAACTATAATAACTAAGCTCAAGTTATTACTCTAGTATTCTTCATTCAAGAATTATGACAACTTTCTACTTAAAAATCTAAAATGAATAGCCATGAACTGAAGTATGGCTAGAGGTTACATATTTATTTTTATGAACTAGAAAAGCAAATGAAACAAATTGTAGGGACTTTTTACTTTAATTTGTAGCGGAATTCCACGGGTAACTTACCCAATTCTTTTAGCTTTCACAAGTCTGTAGGAACTTGAGATTGTTGATCTTATATATAAGAAGACTAGTTCCTTCCTAGTCTTTAGTTCTTTCCTGGTCTTTAGCACTAGAGGCAACCATGAATAAATTAAAATTATTTAAAAATGTTTAAGTACAGTCCAGTCAACGATTGTCTAGTGATCAAGTTCTTATGGCAGAGACTTACTGCCTTTAACAACTTCCCTTGTTTGAAAAAACATAACAGCATTGTTTGTTTTTCTAATGTTTTTGACAATCTGAGATTCGAAATAAGATGAAGTATTTCAAGAATACATTGATGCAAAATATGATGAAGTATTTCAATATTATATTAATGCTAGCGTTTGTTGGCATTAGTATTTCCATTCCCACATATAGATAATTCCATATGTCAATACAGGCTATGATAATCCTAAGGACCTAGCATAGGCATTGTCAAGAGAGAGGGGAAACATTTACTTATGTCCATGTTAGTTCATACATGTGCATATCTAACTCGCATAATCTCCATAACAACTTGTAAAGTATTCTTCCCAATTCTCGTGTTTTGTAAATGTAATCTTATATTTTTCACATCATCAAATATGATCTCTTAAATCCATTCTTTCTAATACTCGTGTTTTTTTAAATGTAGTATTATCTTTTTCACAACGTATCTTTCTATCTTCATTAAAATTGGCCATTTTTATATAGGAATTTTATGCGTCAATGGGACCATATCCTTAACTTGGGATCGATGAACATCTCGCCGGTGGCTGGTAGAGTCGCCGTTTGGTTGGAGTTCCCACTTTGTATGTAGTTTCGAATGCATCCATAAACATCCACTCCCAATCCCAATTCGAAGGCCCAAGGGCTCTCTACTTTTAAATAGTATTAAAAATACACTTTAAAAATATTATTAAATATATAATTCTACAAATTCCAACATCTTCATTTTATACAAACCCCATCGTCTTAAATAATTCTACAAATTCTACAAATTATTATCTTAAACTATCGTCTTAAATAATGTCTTTAAGAAAATGTCTTAATTTATTGTGTTAGATTTAAGACAATAGTTTAAGAAACTCGTTTAAAAACAATATTTTAGACATTATACAAAAACAATTGTCTTAATTTGAGAAAATTTACAAAACTATTGTCTCAAATATTGTCATAATATCCTCTCTATGTAATAGTTATAGAATGCAAATATTTATGATAAGGCATGATGGAATCGAACCACCAATATTCTCCATTATATAATGCAGATGCTCTACAATTGAGTTAGTATCGTAAAACTTCATATACAAGAAGAATGTAATGTCCCTAAAATTTGTAAAAAAAAACAAGTGTACGCTAATAAAATACTACAATTCAAGGACATTGTTTAAACTTCTGCAGAATGAAACTTTGTTGTATACTGAACCTAAGTGTCATAAGTTGTTTTCCCTCTATGTGTTTTCATGTTTGATGATGATGTATTTATGTGATGTTGTTCTATTACTTAGACTTGTGTGTGCATGGTTTCTCTGCTTGTCTACTAGTTGCATACACTTGTTGACACTAGCATTATGTTACAATTTACTTTTATTTTAATATGTCTTTAAATTCATTTAAGTTTTTATTCATAAGAGGCTGACTTGCCTTTGTATGTCAAGGGGTGGACTGATCGGGTTTTATCCCAATGAGGGACCACTTGGAAAGGTAGGGATTCCTATTGCTAAGGGGGTTACTTAGTTCATCATGAACTTGTGCAGGTTATCTCGTCGATGAACTCTGTCTATGACCATGGCAATTGAAAGCATCCTACAACACTACATTTATACTACACTATTCCTGTTTAAAGCTGGGTGAAAAGCAGACTAAAGTACTAGGCCTAACTATGCCTAATTCCTATGTAACTAAGGTTCATGAACTTTAATTTTATGCATGGTTATAAACTTTATGGTTTACATTTATATGCTTTAAGGTTTGAAACCTTAATGGCCTTGTAATATATACTTTGAAAACTATATGGTAAAAGGGTTTATGGTTTATGGCATATTCCATATGCCATCGAAACTTTGTATTAGTGTGACATTTGAGGGTTTTATGATTTAACGTTTGGTGGGTGGTGAACTATGGATCCACGATGTGAACGAAACTATAGAGCTATGGGTTTCGATTTGATGGACATTGGTGGACAGGGTTGTGACTTAAATGCTTCTTGTGAAGCACAGGAAAAATGCCTCAAGCATTAGTTAGGGTTGGAATTTGATTCATTTGGCCTTTCACTGGTTTTGTTTGGGTGGTCTCATGCTCCCAGGAGCCATGTTGGGCAACTCAATAACCTTCGCACTCTCTTGTAAGGTAAGCAAGGCTGTTGGTCTGCATAATAAAATATTTCAATTTGATTTCGATTTTGCTTGCATACTCCTGATAGCATTTGTGCGGGTTTGTGTAACTGACAGAGCATGCCTCTTCTAATGGCTTGATGGTGGCACCATAGGTTTCCTTCTCAAACACTCTGCGGGTAAGCTTCAGAATTTGGAAAGACCCTTACTACTGTGTGTTTGTTTTGACAGAGATTTTGAACTCTGGGTGGGGAAATGTATCGATGTGTCGTTTTGTTGGTTGGGGTTTGATAGCTTTTGTGCATCCAATGGATGTGATTATGTAGTATTCTCCATGGAACTTCCATATGTAAACATTTAGGAAAGTAAGAGCTTGACTTTCTAAATCTTGGCTCGACTCTCTATATCATTTTGCAATGACTTGTAATGTCTTTGGTTTAATTTTAATGGAAGTTGTGTGTTTGTATTTATGGTGTGTTGCGTTACTTATAGTGCCATTTCTTGCAATGGCACCATGGATACCTTGACTGTGTATTTTATGCAATGTATTCTTATAGTGGTAAAATCGTGGATGTATGAGTTTATTTAATGTTGTGGCTACATCTTACCCTGCGGCTGTAAGCATGAAGCTTGGCTTGGCCCTTGGCGTGGATACGCAGCCTGTAATTATGTGTTTAGATTATTATAATGCGACTATGCAATGGATGTAAAGAGCATAGCTATTTTTTGTTTAGAATGTTAGTTATGTGGAATTTCTTTCGGGCAGCCTGAGAGACAAAACCCTTACTGTATAATTTGCAGTGCTTTTTGTTTTGTTTTATTAGAGCCTACAAGTTTTGATTTAGGGATGTTTGATGAATTAGACTTATGGTTTGTTTAGTTTTTGTTTGGGCATCTCAGAGGATTCGATCCTGGATACATTTCAATTAAAATGAACACAGATGTAAGAAACATGCTTCCTAGTTTCATTAATGTGAATTTATGGTTTCGTAGATGAGTTTCCACTTAGCATGATGCGCAAGGAATCACTCTGTTTTGATAAAAAAAAATATGTATTAGTTATTTTAGATATGTATTTATTGTTTTTTTAATGATATGAATTCATGTATCAAACTACAGGCAAAACTTTGCGAGATTCGATGGATGGGATGGGTAAACATATTTGTAATGAATGTATGAAATCCCACAGCTGATCCAGGATAGGATTCAATGGCTGGGCTGTGCTAATAATACTTAGTGGTGTTTATGTTTTCATAGCATGGATTTATAATGTTTATTTTGTGATACGATATAATGTTTTATGTTTCGATTATAATGTGGAAATAAAAGCATACGTGCTGGCAATAGGAAATGTACCTGCATTTGGAATATATGTTGAGAGTTTGATTTTAATGGATTTCAAGATATGGTTATTTTGTTTCTTTTAGTTTGTAAAGTTATTAATTATTTAAAATATTTTAGAACTAGATTTAATCTTAAGGGATTAGAGATTGGATCTTTGGTCTGTATGTTTATAATTCTATAAATGTTTATTTTTAATAAATTCTCTGGTTTACGTTTAAAGTTTGAGCAGAAATTCAATAGCTAGTTTATTTGCATAACTTAGAGTTTTAAAATCTAAGATATGCATGTTTGACAATTTAAAACAATACTAAAAGAATATAAACTATACTTTCCTAGCTAGGTAATAATGGTTGAGTTTAGTGTTTAAGAAAATATATCAACCCGTAGCATAGCATCTACTCCTATGGTTTATATACAAATACTGTAGGCTTTAAATCTCTGTAAACAAAAGGAAAACCTAGCTGAAGCAAATATACAATATATAGATTTTCATTCAAGATTATAATCCCTACTTTAATAAAATATGCAAGAAATGTAGAGAAGGTAAAAACATCATACCTGCAAGTTGTATTTATTTAATGGCTAGAACCCTGCACACTCAAGAACACATAATTAATAAGAGTAGAGACAACTCTAACCTCAGATCTATTAGCCGAATGACTTCGGAACTACCACATTCCACCCAACCATGACCCAGAACCGTTCTTGGTTTCAATTCAAATCCCCTCGAGCTAGTTCCAACATGCAAGTATTCTAGGGCTACTAAAGGTTAGGCTTCACCTATCTAGAATATCAGGTTCTATACCAGATTATTTTTCTTTCTGGAAAATGCTCTCCAAAATTCTTAGGAGAATAATGATTAGATAGAATAGAATGAGATACCCAAGCCTTTCTTTGGCTTGCGTCTTTATAGACAATCTTTAAGGAAAAATGGCAGTTACATCAAGAATTATTTATTTTCTTGAAATAATCTTTTACTTGATTTATGGGAATTTAATATTTATTTAACTTGACTTAGGATCTCTTTGACTAGTTCCTATTTTCACTCTTTTAGGTATTAAATATTTATTTAATTATCTTAGTAAATAATAATGCATAGGTCCTTTAGTTTATTATTTATAGTTAATATTATTAATACATATGCTTACTCTTTCATTCGTAACATATATAAACTATATATATACATATATCATTGTTTAACATTTTTACTTTGGGTATCATATAGCATGATCCCAAATCACATGGTATTTTATTTAGCTTATAATCATTTCTTTTATTAAGGACTTTAGGTAGGGTTGGTCAGTTAAGTTAGGAAGCTCTAAATCTCCTTGCATGTTGGATTACCTCGTATATCATGGTAGTTCTTCAGTGCCTGATGAGAAACATAAATTCAAAATTTCATTGAATCAACTTAAAAATAAGTAAGATGAGGTCAATGTTTTATCATAGTCATTTTCACTCAAAATAATTAATTTTTCAATAACTCCTAGCATTATTCAGAGCCCACACTCAATGCTAAAAAACAAGGAATTACACTTAGTGCAATTCCAGATCCTCTTGCTCAACACTAATGCTAGGATATAGTTGTGTAATACAGCTAGGGATAAAATTGCCAAGGATTTGATGTTCCAGAGCTTATGCTCAACATCAATTTGGAATTCTCTAGGGATTATTCCCAAGACTTCCAATTCTTATATTTTCATGTGCTTCATATATTTATGCTCAACACAACGTTTCAAACCTCATGTGGTCTAGAGCTGACGCTCAACACAAACATCAAATACTCATGTGCTTAATAGCTCTTGCTCAACACAATCATCAAATCAGTCATGTGCTTCAGAGCTTTTGCTCAACGCAGACATCAAATCACTCACGTGCTTTAGAGATTGCACTCAACACAAACATCAAATACTCATGTGATTTAGAGCTCTCACTCAACACAATCATCACATCACTCATGTGATTCAAAGCTTGCACTCAGCACAAACATAAAATCACTCAAGTGCTCCATAGCTCGCGCTCAACACAAACATCAAATCACTCATGTGCTTTAGAGCTTGTTCTCAACACAAGAGCTCATCAATCATGTGCTTCAAGTTCCAGCCCCAACACATGCAATCACATATATGCTAAATAAAAATATGCATTGGATTATGCCCAATATATCAAACAAATCATCATACTCAAGTGCAGTGGGGTCTTATTCCCAATATAGAAAATATAAACATCAAAGCATCATCACATGCGATGGGACTTATGCCCATAAGTGTTATGTCAAATTTTGGGATATTACATCCCTCTCCTCTTAGAACAACACCGTCCTTGGTGTTCTAGGGACTAGGAATGAAATCATGAAATAAGGTGGGGTAAGCCTCTCTCATGGTGGCTTCATTCTCCCAAGTAGCATCATCGGATTCAAAATGCTTCCATTGCACTTTCAACTGGACTATGGTGTGCCTCTTGAGATGTACCTCTCTCTTTTCCATTATATGAAGGGGTTCAGGTATAAACTCGCCTTTAGGTTCCACCTACAACAAGGAGCAATCAATAACATGTTTAGTATCATACACATATTTCTTCGATAAGGATGCGTGGAAAACATTATGAACCTTTATATGAGATAGTAAAGCCAATTCATACACCACTAACTCTCTATTAGCCAATATCTGAAAG
Source organism: Pseudotsuga menziesii (assembly GCA_001517045.1). Classification (NCBI taxonomy): domain Eukaryota; kingdom Viridiplantae; phylum Streptophyta; class Pinopsida; order Pinales; family Pinaceae; genus Pseudotsuga; species Pseudotsuga menziesii. The sequence continues at coordinate 99,786 of LPNX010723584.1, forward strand.
GGCCCTCAAAATCTTGGTGCCAACTTTCCGCACCTTCCCAAGTTCAATGAGCTTCTCTTTTCTTTTACTTTTTAGTAAACATGTTCACTGATTTGATAAGATTTATCGTTCACTTTATTATCTATCCAACTCTTGTGGTGGTCTTGTGCTTCTTTAAGGTTCTTTTGGACCTTGGTGACCAATTGGTCCAAGTATTTTAGTAAATAGGGCCCTAACATGAGCTGGTCCGCCGGGCTATCCCAAGTAACCAGTGTTCTACACTTCCAACAATAGAGTACCTTGAAAGGACTCATCTTGGCAGAGGTTTGGTATCCATTGTTATACACAAATTCTATGAGATACAGATAATCCTCCCACTTGGTGGGGTTGTTCATAACATACATCCTAATCATGTCTTCTGAAATCTGGTTTACCCGTTCTGTCTTCCCATTTGTCTGAGGGTGGTAAGAAGTACTAAAGTTTAACCGCGTCTCTAATTCAAAGAATAAGGATCTCTAAAAGTTTCCAGTAAACTGTGTGTCAAGATTCGAGATGATTGCTTTGGGTATCCCATGCAATATGAATATCTCCTTTAAGAAGATGCCGACAATTTGAAGTACCTTGTAGGTTGACATTACTAGGATGAAGTGTGTTGCTTTTGATAACTTGTCAACCACTACAAATATAGGATCATTTTTATTCTTTCTCTTTGGTACACCCATAATAAAATCCATACTAATGACCTCCCACTTCCATTTCGGTATGGGTAACAGTTACAGCAACCTTGAAGGATGCTGGTGCTCATCTTTGAATAGATAACATTCTTGACATTTTTTGATAAACAACGCTATGTCAGTCTTTAACCTAGGCCAGAAAAACTATTTCTTTAATGTAGATATCATCTTTTGATATCCAGGATGCCCCAAGTAGGGTTTCCTATGAAACTCTTTGAGGACGTTGGACCTGATGTACCCTCCTTTCGGAACACACAATGTTTCTTTGGACCATAATAGTTCGTTCTTGTCTACCTTATACTCTTTTTGTTATTGAAACAACCTGTCCTCTTGGACTTTCTTGAGGATTTCAACATAGAAATGTTCAACTTGGTTTGTCGTTCTAATCCTCTCATGCAAATCCGAATCAATTTGACTTAAAGTCACCTCATATAACATATGGGCACATCGACTTAAAGCATCAACAATTTTATTCTCCTTTCCATTTATATGCTTTAAAACGAAATGGTACTTGCTAAGGAAAGCCAACCATGTAGTCTTCATGGCATTTAGATCTGGCTGATCAAATAAATACTTCAGACTCATGTTGGTTGTCTTTAGAATAAATTTCTTCCCCATGAGGTATTTCCTCCATATCTTCAAGGCATGGATAATGGTTGCTAACTCAAGATCGTGGGTGGGATAATTTTATTCGTTTTCCTTTAACTTCTGTGATTCATAATAGTTCATGCAATCATTTTGCTAGAAGACTCCTCTAAGTCCTTCCTTGATCACATCCATGTAAACAACAAAATCCCCATCAGGGTCCACAATTCATAGTATTGGTGCACTCATCAAAAGTTGTTTAAGCTTTTGGAAACATTCCTTGCACTTGGTTGTCCATAAGAACCTATTTTCCTTCTTTTGCAAACTAGTCATGGGACAAGAAATCCTTGAAAAGTTATCAATGAGCTTTCGGTAGCAACTCACTAATCCAAAAAATGACCTAATTTCAGTGACGCTGGTAGGGGTAGGCCAATCCTCTATGGCTTTAATATTTTCTGGGTCAATGGCTATCCCCTCCTCGAAGATGATGGGACTGAGGTAATGTATCTGTGGTTTGTAAAAATCACATTTACTAAACTTAGCGTAAAGCTAGTGTTCCCATAACACATGTAGTACTATGACGAGATGCTCCTCATGTTCTTCTTTACTCTTAGAGTAAACCAGGATATCGTTTATAAAGACCAATATAAAATTATCTAGGTATTTACTGAAGATATTATTCATCATACACATAAAATTCGTAGGTGCATTGGTCAACCCAAATGGAATTACTACAAACTCGTAGTGGCCATATCACATGCAAAAGGTTGTTTTATGAATATCTTCATCGCAGATCTGTACCTGAAGGTAAGTAGACCACAGTTCTATCTTTGAAAAGATCTTGGCTCCTCCGACTTGATCGAACAAGTCATCAATCCTATGGAGTGGGTAATGGTTCTTGATGGTCATTTTGTTAAGTTGGCGGTAATTGATGCACATCTGCATCATACCGTCCTTCTTCTTTACGAAAAGTATAGGTGATCCCCAAGGGGATATACTAGGTCGGATACAACCCTTCTCAATCAACTCATGCAACTGCAACTTGAGCTCCATGAAATCTGGTGTGCTCATGCGGTATGGGTATTTTGAAGCTGGAACTGGCCCTGGTGTCAGTTCTATGGAAAAATCTAAGTCGTTTCGGTGTTAATCCTATTATTTCCTCATGAAATACATCTATAAAATCTATGAGAACCAAAATTCATTAATGTGTTGCTCGCTCTCAGCTTCTACATCCTGGATGTTCACTGCAAATAGTTTGCATCCTTTCTTAATGCACTTCTTTACTTGTAAGGAAGAGATGTGCCTGACAGAAACCTTCTTAGGTATGCCTTGAATCTTTGCCTGATTCCCTTGGCTATCTGTGCACAAGATTGACTTGTGTAGACAATCAAGCTTGACATGGTGTTGTTCCAACCAGTCCATGCTGATATGTACATAGTATGATCTCCTAAGGGTAAAATGTTCAAATTTATCCTAGCAGGGAAACCATTCAAGTTTACTTCACAATCTCTAACTATTTCAGAAACCTTTCATTTCGTACCCATGGCTAATTGTACTATCCATGGTTTCTCATGCTTAACTTTGTCTAGTTTACATAACTGAACAATTTTAGGCGATACATAGCTTCGGCAATCATCGGGGTCAATCCCAATTGAAATAGAAGCATTTGAAACCTTACCTTCTATTTCGACCATAGTAGCCTGATGGTCTTCCTGTAGGCCATCCAAAGCTACATAAATAATTAGTGTACAAGCTATGTCATCTACCATTGGTTCTTCTTGCATATTGTGCAATACTCAATTAGTATTCTTTTTACAATCTCTGGCATTATGGGGCCCTTGGAATTTCTAGAATTTGATTTGCAGCGAGGCAGCATTGCCTCCCCCATTTGCTGTTGTTCTGTTGGAATTTGGTGCTGGTACATTTGGATTTTCACCTATCTTGTTGAAGTTCTTATTGGCTGGAAAAATGTTGTTCTGTTTTCTATAAGGCGATGGGTTGAAACTCAGTTTGTGGTTTTCCGAGAAGGTCCTAGACATGTCTCGAATTTTGTTTATGTTTTCATGCCTTAGCTATCCATGCTCATAGAAAATCCTATCTTTGTGTAGGGTAGTGTCGAGAGTTTTAGGCATGTCAAATTCAATTCTCTCTCAAAAATTGAGAGGAAGACATCCTAAAAACAGTTGTATTTCCACTTTATCATCCTTTATGTAAGGTATGTAATGTAACAGATCTAAAAATATGTTAATGAAAGAATCCATGGTCATGGAACCCATCCTTAACTCATGAAATTATTTCACCTTCCCCTCGAAGAATATTTCAGGCATGTACTTCTCCTGAAAAATTCTACGAAAGCTACTGCATCAGATTTCCTTTACCGCGTCCTTTTTGGTATGCTTTAGGTCTCTCCACCATCTAGTTGCTTTTCTATTTAAATTACAGATGTCTAGACGAGATTTCATCTCACTAGAGTAGTTGTGTACTTGAAAGTATTTTCTCATACCTAGAAGCCACTCTTAAAATTTCTCCCCAGTGTTCATCTCTACTTCGTAGGTTGGGGCTCTTATATTTCTGAACTCTCCTTGGAGGTTGTCATCATTCCTCTATTTCTTTTTGCAAGGAGAAAGGGAATTGTCACTGGACAAACTGTGATAACCTCTTCCTGGAGTTTCAGGTTTGTGTTCTTCTTTTCGTTCTTATTTTGGGTTGCTCGCCCGTTTATGATAAAAATCTTTCTTGAATTTGTTGGTTGAATAAGTAGGATGTCCATGCGGGATTCCTGCTAGCATGTTCTACAATAAAGCTTCATTAATTGCTTGCTACTCTTTTCTTTCATTCGTATTATCATCTTTGAAACTCTGTAAGTCTTCTTGTATACTTTGTATTATTTTCAGTATATCAAAACTTAATTCAACCACCAGTTCTTATTTTCAAGTGGGGGTATTCAGTTTTCCTTGTTGGCTATTGTCTTCTTCCGTGTTCACAATCTGCACTGTTCTTGAATCCTGCAGTTTAAAATATTTAATAACAAATAATTTCTTGTTAGTTAACACAATTTCAAATATAATTTATTTCTACAACGAATTTTTGGTAATGTCCATTAGGTCTCTTAGTGTTTGAATCTAAGCTCTAATGCCACTTGTAATGTCTATAAAATTTGTAAATAAAAGAAAAAATTGTAGGCTAAAACAATAATACAATTCAAGGATTTTTTTTAAACTTCTGCGGAATGAAACTTGGTTATATATTGAACCTAAGTGTCGTAAGTTGTTTTCCCTCTATGTGTTAACCTATATGATGATGATGTATTTATGTCATGTCATTCTATTACTTGGACTTGTGTGTGTATGGTTTCTCTTCCTGTCTACTAGTTGAGTACACTTATCGGTGCTTGCATTATGTTATAGTTTACTTTTATTTTAATATGTCTTTAAATTTGTTTAACTTTTTATTCATAAGAGGATGACTTTCCTTCGTATGTCAAGGAGAGAAGTGTTGTGGTTTTATCCCTTGAGGGACCACTAGAAAATGTAAGGGTTCCTATTGCTAAGAGGCTTACTTAGTTCGTCATGAACTAGTGCAGGATCCTACCCTTTTGGAGGTTATCTCGTCGGTGAACATTTCAATGACCATGGCAATTAAAAGCATCCTACAAGGCTACATATACACTACATTATTCTTGTTTAAAGCTGGGTGAAATGAGGACTAAAGTCCTAGGCCTAACTATGCCTAAGTATTATGTAGCTAAGGTTCATGATCTTTAATTTTACGCATGATTATAAACTTTATGGTTTACATTTATATGCTTTAAGGTTTGAAACGTTGATTGCCTTTTAATATATACTTTGGAAACCATATGGTAAAAGGGCTTATGGTTTATGGCATATTCATATGCCATTGAAACTTTGTATTAATGTGGCATTTGAGGGTTTTATGATTTAATGTTTGGTGGCTGGTGAAATATCGATCCATGACGTAAAAGAAACTATAGAGTTGTGGGTTTCGATTTGATGGATAGTGGTGGACATGGTGGTGACTTAAATGCTTCTTGGGAAGTGTGGGAATAATGTCTCAAGCACTGGTTAGGGATGGAATTTTATTGATTTGGACTTTGGCTGGTTTTGTTTGGGTGGTCTCATGCTTCCGGGAACCATGTTGTGCAACTCAACAACCTTCCTGGTCTCTCGTAAGGTAAGCATGGTCGTTGGTCTACGCAATGTAATATTTCAGTTTGATTTCTATTTTTCTTGCATACTCTTGATAGATTTTGTCTAGGTTTGTGCAGGTGACAGAGAGTGTCTCTTCACATGGATTTATGATGATTCCATAGGTTTCCTACGCAACCACTCTATGGGTAAGCCCCAAAATTTGGCAAGGCCCTTAATACTGTGTGTTTGTTTTGAAAGAGATTTTGAACTCTGGGTGGGGAAATGTATCGTTGTGTAGCTTTGTTGGATGGGTTTTGATAGTTATTGTGCATCCAATGGAGGCGATTGTGTATTATTCTCCATGGAACTTCCGTATGTAAATGTTTGGGAAAAATAAGAGCTTGACTATCTGAATCTTGGCTTGACTCTATGTATCATTTTGCAATGAATTATAATGTGTTTTCTTTAATTTTAATGGAAGCTCTGTGTTTATATTTATGGTGTGTTTCGTTACTTACAATGCCATTTCTTACAATGGCAACGTGGATACCTTGACTATGTATTTTATGCAATGTATTCTTATAGTGGTAAAATTGTGGATGTATGAGTTTATTTATTGTTGTGTTTGGGTCTTACCTTGGGACCATAAGCATGAAGCTTTTCTTGGCCCTTCACATGAATGCACAGCCTGTAATTATGTGTTTAGATTATTATAATGCGACTGTGCAATGGATGTAGAGAGCGTAGCTATGTTTAGTTTAGAATATTAGTTATGTGGAATTTATTTCAGGCACCCTAAGAGGCAAAACCATTACTTTATAATTCACAACATTTTTTATTTTGTTTTATTATACCCTACATGATTCGATCCTGGGTTGCTTGATGAATTAGACTTGTGGTTTGTTTAGTTTTGGTTAGGGCATCTCATAGGATTCAATCCTTGACAAGTTTCAATTAAAATGAATAGATATGTAAGAAAATGCTTCCTGGTTTCGTTAATGTGAATTTATGGTTTCGTAGATGAGTTTCCAGTAAGCGCAATGCACAAGGAATGAATTTGTTTTGATAGTTTTGTTTATGTATTAGTTATGTTAATTCTTTGTTTATTGTTTTTTTTTATGATGTGAATACATGTATCGACCTACATCCAAACATTCATAGGTTTCGATGGCTGGGTTGGGATAAGATATTTGTAATGAATGTATGAAATTCCACAATAGATCTTGTATAGGGCTCAATGGTTGGGATGTGTTAATAATACTTAGTAGTGTTTATGTTTTTGTAGCATGGATTTATAATGTTTATTTAAATGATTATTTGGTGAAATGATACGATATGATGTTTTATGTTTTGATTACAATGTGGAAATAAAAGCATATGCACTAGCAATAGAAAATCTGCCAGCATTTGGAATATATGTTGAGAGTTTATTTTAATTCTTTACGAGCTATGGTTAGTTTGTATTTTATTAATTATTTAAAAAATTTTGGACCTAGATTTAATCTTAAGGGCTTAGAGATTGGATCTCTAGTTTGTATGTTTATAATTTTATAAATGGTTTGTTTTAATAAATTCTCTAGTTTACATTTAAAGTTTGAGCAGAAAATCAATAACTAGTTTATTTGCATAACTTAGAGTTTTAAAATCTAAGATATGGATGTTTGACAATTTAAAACAATACTAAAATGATATAAACTATAGTTTCCTAGCTAGGTAATAATGGCTGATTTTAATGGTTAAGCAAATAAATCAACGTGTAGCATAACATCTACTCCTAGAGTTTGTATACAAATACTTCATAATTTAAAGCTCTGTAAACAAAAGGAAAACCTAGTTGAAGCAAACAAACAATATACATGTTTTCATTCAAAATTATAAACCACAATAAACTCTTGTGGTAAAACCCTCAAGAGGGAAACATCCATGGAGCAATGGTATCGGTCTTCCTTATTATTCAATGAATGAATATTACAACAACTTACAACTCTTCGACTCTTCTCTACGAGAATACAAGAAATATATACATTTATTTCACAGTTACTCTTAACTAAACAAACTAAACTAATTCGGTAGGTTCGTTATGTAGCCACCGAGAGAACGGTTGTCACATGTTTCCAACAATCTCCACCTTGACAACAATTTACCCGATACCTTGCAAATTGCTCTATTCATCACCTTTCCTACAAGCCTAGAGAAGCTAGGCACCACCGTAGCTTCTCTAAAGTAACCGGCTTTATGAACATGTCTACACTATTGTCTTTAGTGTGAACATTTTCAAGAACCACTCCACCTTCATCAACAACATGTCTAACAAAATGGTATTTTACGGGAATATGCTTTGTCTTACTGTGATAAGCTATATTTTTAGCCAAATGAATAGCACTTTGACTATCACAAATTTTTTTTATAGTGTTCTAAACTTTTCCTAACTCACCCAGCAAACCTTTTAACCGGACTACCTCTTTGCAAGCATGTGAAGTAGCTATATATTCTTCTTCTGTAGTGGATAAAGCAATAATATTGTGAAGCTTTGAAATCCAACTAATAGCTCCACGTGCAAGAGTAAAATCATAACCTAAAGTGGACCTCCTCTTGTCCAAATCACTTGCAAAATTAGAATCAACATAACCACTGACTTCATCACTACAACCATCAAAAGTGATACAATAGTTGCTTGTGCCTCTTAGATTTTGAAGCACCCATTTCACTGCTTCCCAATGCTCTTTTCGTGGATTTTCCATGTATCTACTAACAACACCAACTGTATGTGAAATATCCAGTCTTGTACTTATCATCGCATACATTAGACTTCCTACTACATTAGCATATGGTATATAAGACATATACTTCTTTTCTTCATCATTTTTAGTACTCAAACCTGAAGAAATCTTTAAATGAGAAGCTAAAGGGATATTAACAGGTTTCACCTTATTCATACCGAATATTTGATGTATTTTCTCCACATACTTCTTTTGTGATAGCCACAATTTGCCATTTTTCCTATCTCTATGTATCTGCATGCCCAAGATCTGATTTTCTACTCCTGGATCCTTCATATCAAATGTCCTAGCCAACTGAGCCTTTAACCTGCTGATTTCAAACATGCTCTTGTTTGTGACAAGCATATCATCAACATATAACACCAAAATAATGAACATGTCATTTTCCATGTTTTTAAAGTACACACAATGATCATACTCACTCTTGGTAAAATTATGACTCACCATGAAAGAATCAAATTTCTTGTACCATTACTTGGGAGACCACCTCAGGCTATACAATGACTTTCTGAGCTTGCAAACAAACCTCTTGTTGTGATTATGAACGAACCCTTATGGTTGTTCCATGAAAATTTCCTCATCTAAATCCGCATGTAAGAAAGTTGTTTTGACATCTAGCTACTCTAACTCCAAATCATACGAGGCAACTAGTGCTAACAAAACCCTGATAGAAACAAGTTTTACAACTAGTGAAAAAATATCATGAAATTCAATACTTTCTTTCTGAGAAAACCCTTTTGCAACCAATCTCGCTATGTACTTCGGTACAGTGTCATCAGCTCCTTTCTTCAATTTGAACACCCATTTGTAGCCAACCACTTTCCTACTCTCCGGAAGTTCCACAAGATCCCATGTCTTGTTCTTTGCCAACGAATCCATTTCTTATTTCATTGCAAGTTTCCATTTGTCACTGTCAAACACTTTCAATGCTTACTAATAATTGTCAGGTTCTCCTTCATTTGAAATTAAAGCAACAGATGTGACAAAATCATCATACCTCTTTGGAAAAGTTCTGTCCCGTGTAGATGTTTGCAAAGATTGTTGTGGTATCTCCTTTATTTATGTCTGCTCATCATCCTCTTCCTGAGATGTGTCTACATGAATATCCTATTCCTGGACATCCTCATGTTTCCACTTTGTAGATGATTGAGTATCAAACTGAACTTGTTGAAACTGTGGTACATTAGCATGTTTCAAATCATTACTCACATCTAAATTTGATAGAGAATGTTCATTAAATGTTACATCTCTATTTATGATGATTTTGTGGACAGCAAGATTCCATAATCTATATCCCTTAACACCATCACCATATCTAACAAAGATCATTTTTCTTGATTTAGGATCTAGTTTGGAATGCTGATTTTTGGGAATAAGAGCATATGCTTCACAACCAAATACTCTAAGATTAGAATAATCACATTGTTGACCTGTTCATACCTCTTCTGGAATTTTGCAGTCAATGGTCGTTGATGGTGATCGATTGACCAGGTAACAAGTTCTAAGTAATGCCTCTCCCCACAATTCCTACTGCAAGTTTGCATTACTGAGCATACTCCTTGCTCTTTCAAGAAGAGTCCTATTCATGTGTTCAACAACGCCATTCTGCTGCGGATTTTAAATAGTGGTCTTATGTCTCTCAAACCCATCCTTCTTGCAATAATTATCAAATTCCTTAGAAGTAAACTCAACTCCATTATTTGTTCTAAGAAATTTAATGAACCTTCCAATGCTCTTTTCAACCAAAGCTCTAAATTGCTTAAATATATCAAAAACATCACCTTTACTCTTTAAAAAGTAGATCCATATTTTCCTCAAGTAATCATCTATAAAAAGTATGAACTATGTTGATCCTCCATAAGAAATTTTAGGAGATAGTCCCCATAGTTCAGAATGAATATAGTCTAGGATACCTTTACTTGTGTGTTTTCCATATTTAAATTTTTGTCTAGCTTGTTTACCATAAACACAATTCTCACAAAACTTCAAATCTGCAGATTTTAAACTAGGAAGTAACTTCCGATTAGCAAGTACCTTCATTCCTCTTTCGCTGATATGACCTAACCGTTGATGCCATAGACGAGTGAAGTTTGCTGCACCAAAGCTACTGTTGCTTGATATATTTATGTTCTCCCTTCAGGTTTATATAGGTTCCTGACTCTTTTTTCCTTCATAACAATCAATATACCTTTCGATATCTTCATGACTCCCCCTTGAACCACAAATTTTTAACCAGCATTATCAAGAACTCCCATTGATATCAATTTCTTCCTTAGTTCAAGTACATGTCTCACATCTGTTAGAGTCCTAACGATCCCATCATACATTTTAATTCTCATACTCCCTATCCCAACAGTTTTACATGTAACATTATTTCCCATATAAACTATACCGTCATCTACAGATTGGTATACCATTTTGTTAGATATGTTGTTGATGAAGGTGGAGTGGTTCTTGAAAAGGTTCACACTAAAGAGAATAGTGTAGACATGTTCATGAAACCAATTACTTTAGAGAAGCTACAGTGGTTCCTAGCTTCTCTAGGCTTCCAGGAAAGGTGATGAATAGAGCAATGAGCAAGGTATCAGGTAAATTGTTGTCAAGGTGGAGATTGTTGGAAACAGGTGACAACCGTTCTCTCGGTGGCTGCATAACGAACTTACCGAATTAATTTAGTTTGTTTCGTTAAGAGTAACCGAGAAATACATGTATATATTTCTTGTATTCTCGTAGAGAAGAGTTAGAGAGTTGTAAGTTGTTGTAATCTTCATTCATTGAATAATAAGGAAGATCAATACCATTGCTCCATGGATGTTTCCCTCTCGAGGGTTTTACTACAGTAAACTCTTGTGTTCATTGATGAATGTCTGTTATTAAATTTTGTGTATTATTTTCTCTATGGATCTCAGACCACTTGTTGGATTTGATATCCACAAAGAAAATAAAACACAGAATATATAACAGACATTCAATAAAAGAACACAAAGGTTTATTGTGGTAAAACCCCTCAGAGGGAAACATCCATGGAGCAATGGTATTGGTCTTCTTATTATTCAATGAATGAATATTACAACAACTTACAACTCTTTGACTCTTCTCTACGAGAATACAAGAAATATACATTTCTTTCACGATTACTCTCAACTGGATAGACTAAATTAATTCAGTAAGTTCGTTTAGCAACCACTGAGAGAACGGTTGTCACCCATTTCAAACAATCTCCACCTTGACAACAATTTACCTGATACCTTGCTCATTGCTCTATTCAACACCTTTCTTCCAATCCTAGAGAAGCTAGGCACCACCGTAGCTTCTCTAAAGTAATTGGTTTCATGAACATGTCTACACTATTCTCTTTAGTGTGAACCTTTTCAAGAACCACTCCACCTTCATCAACAACATATCTAACAAAATGGTATACCAATCTGTAGATGACGGTATAGTTTATATGGGAAATAATGTTACATGTAAAACTGTTGGGATAGGGAGTATCAGAATTAAAATGTATGATGGGATCGTTAGGACTCTAACAGATGTGATACATGTACTTGAACTAAGGAAGAAATTGATATCAAACTCCAATTTTTGATATCACTTCCACTTCTGGTTCATTAATATGAAAAAATAAAAAATTTAAAAATGACTTCCATTCTTCTTATTCTATTTAAACTAAACCTGGAAATTGCTTCTACCTGAATCTACATACTTGCCTTTAATGGCTGTAATAACTATCTATCTTCAAACTTAGTTTCAGAAATTAATTTTACTGGTTTAGATTGCCTAATCATGGACTATAGACAAGATTACAAAGTCGGCTGAGAGTGCTATTTTCAACATAGCGAAGGTCTTAGGTTTACATTGTTTAAAGTAATGAATGATAAATTAATATATTTCTTTATTAATGGACCATAGTGAACAATTTGCGTGAAAAACTTATTGAAAGAGAGAACTCTCAAAATTGAATCCATACAAGCCAACATTAACGCCCATTCTATATTTCACATTGTTGTCATAAAATATTCCTTTTGATGCTGAAACTAAACGTTTATATCACTACTTTGAATTTATATGGGTCTTCCACAACGCCAATGGTTCAAATGTATATTGGTCTGACACGCTTCTAATGTATATTCGAGTTACTTTTAGCATTCTCGAGGGATATATGATGAATAGTAAAGCAACATGTTTGTTTCATTGTTTTCTGTCTAGGTATGCATGCAGCATCCACTCTAAGTGGTCATTCCGAAGAAAAAAGAGTGGTCATTCTTTACCAGAGAGGAAACGAATGAATTCTCTTTTTTGGAAACCATGCTATGTTAATGAAAATGACTTTTTTACATTTTTTTTTACTCTTCTTCAATCTAGTAAAATTATAGATACTTGTTTTCTCTTCTTCAATCTAGTGTTATTAGCACAACTACTTAATTTGTGGTTGGTGAACTCAAAAAATGCTTAAGTTAAGTACCACCAGAAATCAAGTCACTCTATGTCATCCACTAACCAATTTAACTGGAATTATTTCCAGCATCAGTTGAAGGAGCAATGTTCCTAATAGCATCCCCATAAGCACCAAATTAATAAGCATGACCAGCAGTTTTAGCATTTGCATCATCAGCAGCAGAAGAGGCATTCTTCCCAAGCTCATTTGAATCAGCAGCATATAGGTAATGGGTATGGTGGGTGGATATAGTAGGTAAAAGGCAAAGTAGGCTGCTGAGTAAAGTAAATAGTGAAAGGTCTAAGTGCTGTACCCACGAAGCATTGGGTAAAGAGTTAAGTAATAGTTTGGAAGGCCAGCCAGGGTTGATTCGACCGGCGTAACGTTATAGGATCACAGGTGGTTTTGTCAAGCCAGCCTGCTAGCTAAGGATCTAGGTACCTTATGACTGGATCCGCTCATGCTATTATCTATGCTTCTCCCGCGTCTATGTCATCCACTAACAGTCTAATTATCCATTCATTACTTTTCATTTATCCATACATCAACTATAAATTATTCATTATCAATTATATAGAGAAAAAAAATTCACTGTCTATGTACAGTTAACCTCATCCAACCCTAGAATATAAACTTCTCATATAGTAACCCTTATAGACATAAATATTTAAGATAGTTAAGA
>LPNX010723584.1:113457-124576 GCA_001517045.1 Pseudotsuga menziesii
ATGAAGACAAGTGTACTTTCCATACTGATTTTATGGTAAACCTTTAAAATTAGAAATAAACAATTATAAAAAAAATTATAAAAACTAATTGATGACTAGTTGATAAATGGATAACAAACATTTCATGGCAAACTGGAAAAATGTAAAAATAATTGATAGTTGACAAATGGATAACACGAAAAATGTTGGTGTAACAACGTCTCAAGTATTTGATCCCTATGGACGTAATAGTGATCTATCCACAAACTATGTGGATTTGCTCGTCTAAAGACATGGCTCGAAAAGTAAAAGAGTAAAACGTTTTTTATCATTTATTACAGAACTCAGCAAACCAGTTGACATTTTTACACTTCCACACTTACTTTAAAGTAGTTTATAATAAGGAAGTGAATTCATAATATATCAAATTTCATCTTTTTATTATAAGTATTTTCATTATCATAAATTTAATTGGAATTATAGCATTGATAAAAATATTAATGGAGGAAGGTAAGTTTATTATGGAACTAAAAATGGTTGTAAATTTAAGGGAGACCTTTAACACTAGGAAGAAACTTCTCTTTGACATTCTAGTCACTTGTGTTACTTTATATTAAAATATAATTTTAAAATTAAAGGTAATGCACCTTATCGTGCCCTCCTCATAGAAGCCAGCTAAGCCATGTTGGCATAAAAGTCTTAGCTAAATAGTGAAGAGACAAGGAAGCACATTGCATGTGATAATATTAAAATTGTTATTATATCTAAATCTAAGGAAAAATATGTGGTTCCATAAATTGGAGGATAAGAACAAATTAAGATATTATAAGGATATGATCAACCCGAATATAGAAGATAAAAAAAATCTCCATATTTTAAGTAGAGTTAGAAAAGAAAATCAACAGTGCTAAAATAAGAACAAACTCTAATTAGCACCACAAGGATCTCTCATATTTGTGACAAGGAGGATTAAGCACTCAAATCACATTCTCAGATAATTTCTTGCATGCACCCACATTAGAGTGTAATTTCAAAACCATTGTCACACTAACATTTTAACTCATCATAATTAAGGTGGTTCATGACTCATTTTCTTTAGTTTTTTTAGCATATAAATAAAAGAAAGAAAACTAAGTGACTCATTTCCTTTTTAAAGTATCATAAATAAAATTTGGTCCATAGTTGATCTCAATGGACATGCATAACTATAATCATTAACAATAAATACTTTGCAATAGATTTATTAATGATATAGATATTAAGGTATCTTTCCTATTTATTTGGTTTATGAAAAATATTAACAATTTAGAGTTTTGAAATAGTTAAAAATAAAGAGTCGATACTTAACAATTTGGGACACTCAAACTTTTGACATTCTAGAGTTCAAAATAAGTATTAATCAATATAATCTTGAATTCTTTATATTCGAGGATAAATATCTCCTAAAGGATACAGGAAGAGATGAAGCCACTCTACTGCATAACAAAACATAGAAAAACAAACAGAGCACACAACAAAACACAACCAATTTAACCAACTTTAATAACTTATAAAATTACATATTTATACATAGACATGTGTCGTTTTTCATAGTGACCAAAATTCACCATGAGTCTAGAATCATTACAAACATGGTGACCAAACGACTGAAAAAAATTCCCTTTTCCAATTAATCCATATGGCTTCACAAGTCCACACAACCTCAAAACCATGCCATGTTTCACTATGTAATTGGCTCAAACTTTTCATCGATATTCCAAAATGATGCCTTCAAATTTAAATATAATTCAAACATCCAATGATCTTCTGCATGTCACTCTCTAACTTGTTATCAAACATTTCCTTTTGTCCTTTCCAAACTGATTAGTAAATTTTCACACGGCTTAAAAAAAAAACTTTGAGATCCTGATATTTTGGAGGTTATTCTAGGTGTTATCTAGGATGATATTATGGAAGTTAATTGGGATGTTAATTATTGTTCAAAATAACACCTACTTTTAAAAAGGGATTTAAATAATGCCATTAAAATCGCAATCCCATGGAAAAATGTCCACTTTGTCCAAAAAATGACGAAAAATACACTAAAAGCAATAGTGAACACTAAAAAGGGAGCTAAATATCTGGGATTGCACCATGAATTTTGCCAGGAAAAACTTTTGACATAGTGCCAAGTATAGATCCAGGAATTGCACCTAGAAAAAATCCAACATAATGTCAACTATAAATCCAAGTATATTGCATGGAATATTACCAGAAATTTCGAAAGGAATCACACAAAGAATTGCACTAGGATTTTCACTCGGAAAACATCCAACATAGCATCAGATATAGCGCCAAAAAATGTGCTAGGAAAATGACCAGGAATTTTAGAACGAGTTGTTCTAGGAACTATGCCAAGTATAGAGCCAGGTAGATAGCTAAACATAGCACCAAGAAATAGGACAAGAATTTCAAAATTTATTGTGTCAGGGATTTCCCTAGGAAAAGGGACAAGTTTAGAACTAGGAATAGAGCCAAACGTAGCGCCAAGAAATTCCCTAGGAAGTTTGAAAGGAATTTCCCTAGAAAATGTGTGAGGAAAAATCCAATGTTGCGCCAAGGATAGTGTCAGGCATGTTGACATAAGTAGCACCTAAATTACCATTTTAGCAACAAAGAGATCCTAATTAATTTTAAATAACCCTAATGCAATCCTATGGTCCCTAATGACATTAGAGTATTCCTAACAACATGCTAGTACTGCTTCTGATGATGCATACTAACAATGATAAATATAGCAACGATGATTTCTACAATATTTAATAGGATGTTGATGACATTGATGATGTCAATGTCAATAATGATTATGCAATTGATTATACCACTATTTTATATTAGTTGTTCCTAATGGAAACATAATTCACCCTATTGGCATCGAGTTGACCATAATAGTCCCTAGATGAAGCTAATGGCATAAATGATTGTCCCTAATAACATTTCAGTGAACCTATTGGAACTTGACTTAGGGTAAAATCATGAGGATGATCATGTTGATGATGCATGATGGAAACGATATTGATGATGATGATTATGATGAAAATAGTGAGGTTGAGATTAATGGCTATAATTATGATGATATATGACGATTCCAATGATTCCCATGATGGAGTTGATGTACTCATGTATGTTGCTGATGATCATGGCTATGATGGCGACGATATAAATATCAATTATAATGATTCATGTAATAATAGTTATATATATTAATTTATCATAGTCGCATCTAAATGACCGTAATCATGGCACTTTTGGTAGTAATAAGACTATATCATCCAATCTTGTAAGGAAGTAGGGTTCCTTTCTCATTATGATCACAATTATATTGATGATGACAATGATGTGCTTGATGACATTGATGATGACTATGATGACAACGATGATGTTAATTTATTGTATGATGATGATGACAATATTGATGCCAATGATGATGATGCATGTTGTAACACTTCTATATCCTAATTGATCCTACTAGTAAATAAATGTCTGTAGCAACATTTAAATGACCCTATTATCACTAAAATTACTATAACAACATCTAAATGACCTAATAATTACATGGCATGAATCCTAATGTAGATGAGTGATTCTAAACACTAATGTCATATAAGTTACCATAATGAAAATGATGACGATGACGATGATGATGACAAAAATGATGATGATGAAGATGATGTTGATGTACCATATGACATTGACAATGAAGATGACAACAACATCACTTTACATGATGATAATGCATGTGATAATACTTATGGATGTTGATTCATCCCAATGGAACTTATATGTACATAACGACATATTAGTGACATACTAATATCACCTAACTAACTCTTATGAAATTCAATTGTCATTGAAGACATTTTAGTGACCTTAATGGAATTTGAGTGACTGTAATAACATAACATGGATCCAAATAGTGATGACAGATGACGAATCATAGTGGTATATGAGTAACACTATCAATGATGATGACAATGATGCGGTCGATGATGCACATATTGATGAGGACAATGATGACCATGATGTTGTTGATGAGGTACTTACTGATTTTTATATTGATGATGATGTCGTTGATGGGGTACTTTTTGATGTTTATTTTGTATTCTCATAGTTCTATAAACAATCATTGTCTTCGCCATTTGCTCTTCCATCTCTTGTAGTATCTTGAGTCCCAAAATTGCTTGGCACTTTTTAAGTGATTCCAATTTAGAGGGGTTATGTAAGGCCTTCCATATATAAAATCATATGCAGAAATGTGGATTCAATACTCGTCCCCACTAAGCATATAGGTCACATACATTTCCAAAATAAAATATGCATCTCTATGAGAAGAACAAAAAACCCACTAGTTATCTTTATAGTTCTTTTTTATGAAACTGGTTAATATCAGAAGAGTTTAAACTTGATCTTCTACGAAACCACTTCTTCATCAAGATGGGATTGAGACACCAATAAATCAACTATAGGGAAGTAAGTCCCCTTTTGTATTGTTATAGTTGTTTTAACAATTTTCATCTTCCTTTAGTTTAGTCTTCATTTGAGCCATTTTCTCGTTCATCTTCTGTAGTATATTGTGTCCCAATATTGCCTAGTACTCTAAGTGATCCCAACTTAATGGGGTTATTACCAATTACAAGCAAAGGAATTCTAGAAATATTTGTCCTGTGAAAAAGTTTGCTTGTAATTGGTAAATGGATTAGAAATCTTTGTCCTATGACAAAGATTACTTTTTAGACAGGTCTATACCCTTTTCATAGCACTATGGGCAATTTTGGGTCTATTGGTGGCCTCAAGCAGCCCTAAAACAACATTGATTTATAATTCTGGCCTGATTGTGGGCAAAGACAGCATGAGAGTAACAGATATCGGCATGAAAATAGCCATAAATCCCAGAACTGGACATTATATGAACTATTTTGAGCCGAAAAGCAACATTTTTGGATCAGTTCTAGCCTCTAGATGCATTACAAACCTCAATCATAGATTCATGAGTCATACATTAATAATTTAACATGTTACATCATACTGATACATCAACATCATAACATGTAATTTTCAAAATGAAATAAAAATGAATGGCGTACTAATAGAATGATATAAGCAAGTTAACAACAATAGCATACTTATTACTAACATTAACATAAGAATTAAATAAAGTCTACTGTCTGACATGTGTCAACTTGTCAGTAACACTAACATAGTAACATGATATCATAGTGAATTGCGATACATCAATGGATTTAAATTTAAGTCATAACTTCATAACATTCATCATGATTCATAATGCCAACAAAACTAAAGGACCAAACGTTCTTCAAAATAACAAAAAATTGACTGTGTATGCATGCTTTTTGTGTATGCTAGAAAGCATACACAATCAATAGATTTGTTTGTGTATGCTTGCAAGCATACACGGCAAGCAAGATTTTTTTTTGTTCCATATGCTAGCAAGAATACACAACAAATTTTATTGACTATGTATGCTTACTAGCATTCATAGCAAAGCAAGCAAATGTTTTTGTTGTGTATGCTTTCTAGTATACACAACAACAAAAAAATTCTTGATTGTTGTGTATGCTAGCAAGCATACACAACAAATTTATGCCTATTAGTGTCACCTTCCATTGCTTCTTCCAACATCTTGTTGCTATAAAACTTTACTTCCTTGTATTTATAATTTAGCTTTTTCAACGAATCTGCAATCTAGCTTTTCCAACAAATATGCAACATGGATACAATGTTTTTCCTTTGGTATTTCAACAACAACCTTTTACTGAAAATAGATTGAGAGATATTTATTTTAAAACTGAGAAAACAACTAATGAAACCATGAAAAGATTGTACTGATCCTTTAGGCAAAACAACTCACAATGCGTAGGTAGTAGCATTCACATCTTCCAAGAGTGCATATATGCCAAGAATAAAAATGAAGATCGAGATTACACCATAGATTTTACTCATCAATTACCAACTATTCATTTATACATATAGAACAATTCAACAATTTATTTAATTTAATTGAGGCTTGAATGTACACAATCCTTATGAAATAATTTATGTATAATATACACATGAAAATAATATATTTAAATATCAACATAATTATTAATAATTAATGGATCAAGCAAAGATACTAATGTACACAATTAATAATTAATTTAATTGAGGCTTGAATGTACACAATCCTTATGAAATAATTTATGTATAATATACACATGAAAATAATATATTTAAATATCAACATAATTATTAATAATTAATGGATCAAGCAAAGATACTAATGTACTCTCACAGTGTCTATCGATGTTTTAAGAACTCTAAGAGTCCAAATCAATTGAGGGTCAACTTTTACTAGGAACTTTGACTAAGACTTTGAATCAATAATGAGTCAACTCATTTGAATTTAATGACTTTCTATACTAAAAAATGCTTAAAATTTTTAAATTAAAAAAAACTATATTTTAAGGTCATAATCCATGAATCCAAAACATTAGAGACAAAATATCCAAAGTCTAGTCATGTATATATCTTAGAGGGTGAATATATCAAGATAACACAAAGTTTATTGTACAACAATGCAATACATATCTAGAACAAAATAAATAATTAATGAGGCCTAAATGGTTTGTAGAGTCCAAAAAAAAACATGTTATGATGTCAATATCATACAAATACATCAATGATAATACATCATACATGTGATTGATCAAAATGATCAATCATCAAACTTATCACCATTGCTATAACTAGAATCAAGACTAGCAATGGCACCATCATCTCGCTCAAGCTTGGACTCCTCAAGGTCATGTGCAACTACCGTAGTGGTATTAGCTGAACACCTAGAAGCATGAAGTTAGGGTTCATATTATAGATTTATGGTTATGGTTAGATTCTAAGTTGCACAAAATGGGGAAATGGGGATGAGTTTTCAATGAGAAAGGACATTTAAAAAAATGATTATGAATAAATCATAAATAATACTTGTCGAAGAACCATTGCCTATATTAGAATCATATTCATCAATAGAACTCTATGCCTACCTCCTCTAGGCTCTAGTACTTGAATCTCAAAGTTGATCCTCCAAGAACATTAAGAAAGTTGATACACAACAAGCAAGCAAATTTTTTTGCTGTGTATGCTAGCAAGCATACACAGCAAATTTGATTGACTTTGTATGCTTACCAGTATACACAGCAAAGAAAGCAATTTTTTTGTTGTGTATGCTTGCTAGCATACACAGCAAAAACAATTGCTTGATTGTTGTGTATGCTAGAAAGCATACACAACAAATTTTATTGACTGTGTATACTTTCTAGCATACACAGCAAGCATGCATACACAGTCAAAGTGTAGGGATTTCATTTCATACACACAAATCCCTAACACACAACAAACTTGGATTTTTTACAGCTTTTATGACTATTGTTTATACTTTTGGCACCTTCCCTAATGAAAAGAGCTATATCAAATTTGTATATTGTTATTCTAGGGCAAACAATGCACTCAAAACCCCTCCAAATAGTTTGTAAATGAGAATTGAGTTCTCTTACCATGCCTGATCATGCCCAAAATTGGAGCTTTAACCATCAAAATTGGACTAAAACTTACCAAAGCTAGTTTTATGTTGTTATTCATCACCTTTTAAGACTAAAACATGCCCATAAATGTATTTCAACCCTTAGATTCAGTCCATATTGAAAGGTTTTATCTTGTTACTGCTAATTTATAGTAACTTTGTTCCCTTCTTGCATTTCTTATGCGAATCATAAAGATAGGTCTCCCGAGGAGATATATTTACCCCCTTTAGATCTCTAAATCCTCATCCCTAATGAGAAAAGTAAGCCTTGTTAGTCCCACCCACCCATAAGGGAATGATAAAGAAATTCCTCTCCTCTTTTTATTTGTTGGATTCATCCAATTTTGATAGGGAGGGACCTTCATGTGAATACGTTGGGGTTTTCACTCCTAAAAACAAGTAATTAAGATCCAAGTAGGATGGTAAGGTAACCAGGCCAATAGGTCGATCAGTCAAGGTAGGAGGCATCAGTTCATTTAGACACCCTGATGCTATATAGTTGAAAATGACCCAAGATTGGAGGGACAAGGAGGTTTGATGGTGGAGAAATGTGTTGTATTCACCAATGATCATTCCCATAAATCTACAATCTATTTTTAATGATGTTGGTTTTTGTTATGGTCATGGCTCAACCTTAACAGGATCATAACATTCACAATCAAACACTACCAGGTCAACAAGGGTTACGACCCATCCTAGGAAGGCTCAAACTATCACAACCTAGCCCTAGCAGCCTTGAAACAGTCACAAGCCATATCTAGCAACCTTCAAATAGTCACGGCATAGCTCCAATAATCATCGACCAACACTTAAGAAAACACCTACAGCTTACTCAATTAAACCCCTAATTATACGGGGCATTGAATGAATAGTTGGTAACTAAGTTACCAGTTGTTGTCCCTTCATAGTCAACGCAGTGGCTCTCTCCAAATCATTGGCCCTTGCTAACTGTAAAGAAAGTTGCAGCAATCTCCCTCTGAAACCTTACTCGTCAGAGGTCCAAAGGATGGGAAAAACGCTGGAATGGAAATTTTCGCAGGTGCGATAGGTCGACAATACTTGTCGGAGGACCGAAAGATGGAAAAACGTTGTAATGGAAATTTTCGTAGGCGCGAGAGGTAGACAAATCGTGATGCTGGTGTCAATAATAGTAAATGTGTTTTATTGAGTTGAAAATGGCCATAAAACCAATGTCAATCATTGAATGTGTTATTTAAAACAAATGTCTTGTATAGACTTTATGTTTATATCAATAATTTAATGTGTGTACTTACCCATCTAATGTGCCATCTAATGTTCCATGTACTTACCCATCTAATGTGGCATCTAATGTGCCATGTACTTACCTTTATGTTGTTATCAATCATTTGGTATTGTATGATTTTCTTATCTTGGTTTTTAAGTAAGGAAATTTTCACCACATGTTGAGACTTCTATTATAAGGGAGATATGATACTAATGATGAAGATGATGATGATGATGATGAATACGATGAAAACAAGAACAATGATGATCGTGATGATGATGACGATCATGACAACAATGACGACGATTATGCTGATGAAGACGAAGATGATGACGATGAAGATGGTGAAGTTGTTGATGATGATGACGATGAAGATGATGATGATGTAGATGATGATGATGATGATGATGATGATGACGATGATGAAAATTGAGATGTTAACGATCATGATGATGGTGATGATGATGACAATGAATCAGATGATGATGCTAATGGCAATGATGACAGTGATGATGATGATGATGATGATGGAAATGATGATGATCACCATCATCTTCATCATCATAATCATGTTGATCATCATTGTCTTCATGATGATGATGATGATGATGATGATGGAAATGATGATGATCACCATCATCTTCATCATCATAATCATGTTGATCATCATTGTCTTCATGATCATGATCATGATCATTATCATAACCATCATCACCATCATATTCATCATTATCATAACCATCATCACCATCATCATCGTCGTCTTCATCACCATGATCCTCATGATCATGAACCTCATCACTATCATCATCATCATCATTTCCATCATCATCATCATGAATATCATCACCATCGACGTCATCATCGTCATCGTCATCGTTGTCGTCATCTTCATCATCATCATGACCCTCATTATCATTGGCATCGTCGTCGTCGTCGTCGTCATCTTCATCATCATGATGGTGGTAATGGCAATGACGATGACGATGATAATGATGATGATGATCACCATCATCACCATCATAATATTCATCATCATCATCATCATTTCCATCATCATCATCGTGATGAAGATCATCATCATCATCGTGATGAAGATCATCATCATCATCGTCGTCGTCGTGGTCTTCATCATCATGACCCTCATCATCATCATCATCATCATCATCATCATCATCATCATCATCATCATCATCATCGTCGTCGTCTTCGTCTTC
The DNA here is from genome assembly GCA_001517045.1 of Pseudotsuga menziesii. Taxonomy (NCBI): domain Eukaryota; kingdom Viridiplantae; phylum Streptophyta; class Pinopsida; order Pinales; family Pinaceae; genus Pseudotsuga; species Pseudotsuga menziesii. The sequence continues at coordinate 123,515 of LPNX010723584.1, forward strand.
ATCATCATTGTCTTCATCATCATGACCCTCATCATCATCATAATCATCGTCATCATCATCATCATGACGGTAATGGCAATGATGACGGTGATGATGATGATGATGATGGCAATGATGATGATCACCATGTTACAATCAATTTTTTATCGACGGATAGAGTAATCGAGTGAAATCGTATATATTCAGATTAAATTAGTTGATTCATATTGTTAATAATTATTGTGCTTTTATTGTTTGCACGTTTTCAAAGCAAAGTGTTCTAGGGATGTGGGGTTTTGTTCTTTCTCAATAAAAAGTTGTTTAGGGTGGGTTTTTTTGGTTAATATTTTTTAGTTTAAATTTTAATGTGTGTATTTGAATATTGAATGGTTTTTATAAAATCAATCTACTTCTAGATCATCTTAACCTATAGATAAAAATATAAATTTTAGTTACTCTAAATCTCAAATAAAAACTTTTATCAACGTAAATATATATATACACACTACATCGATGTTGATATCACTTATATCACTACTGCAGGTTTGGCTTACTACAATCCAGAGTTAATATGGAAATCACAAGTTATATGATATTCCTTTCGAAGGGATATTATAGTTCGTTGTATACGTCCCAGACTATATTNACTACAATCCAGAGTTAATATGGAAATCACAAGTTATATGATATTCCTTTCGAAGGGATATTATAGTTCGTTGTATACGTCCCAGACTATATTTGATAATTTCGTAGCGTTTAATAAACATTTAAGACACAAAACTTCCATTATGATACTATTATTATGGAATAATCGCACACATCAAATAGCGCAGATCAAGGAACTTGAGAATTCATGATTCTATTGCTCAATAGCCAATGATCTACTAGATATAAACAATGGTTTTCAATACCTTCTCTTGAAGTCATTAGAAGGTCTTTAAACGCATACAAAACCACAATTATTCCTTAATTATTCTAGATCCAAAATTTTGTATAAATGTGGTTTGTATCACTAACATGGCTTAAGAATTCGCAGGTTTCAATACATATAACACAAGTTATAATAATACCAACACTATCTAA
>LPNX010723584.1:133740-146311 GCA_001517045.1 Pseudotsuga menziesii
TTTTTTTTCAAGAGCACGAATTTGCCCATAATACTCACAATCTACACATTCTTCAGCATTCTTTTTGTTATGCAGGTGCAGCATTGAAGACATCTTTCATGGTTGAGGAGCACACAGGATAAGATATCAAGCTTCAATGTCATTTCATGGTGATGGTGGATATAACTTTGATTTGCTTATTATTCAAGAGAAGCAAAGGTAAATTTTCCCATTCATTATTGTTTTGATGGGAAATATGAACAATTGAGAAGGAACATTGAAACACCTTGACGGATCAATAGTTATAAAGCAAGTTAAAGGTTTGGAAGCCTGTAATTGAGGAGCAACAAAAACAAACTATATTGACATTGATCATTGTGGTGATGGGGAATGTACGTAACAGAGGAAGAAAATCAGCAAGGAAGAAGAGACCTCAAGAAGTCATCGAAGAAGAGAAAGAAAAGAAAAGAATAGACATGATGAATCGGAGGCTATCTTTGGAAACTAATCCAAATCCAATTATAGAGGATACGATGGTTCATCTTATTAATTCAGCACAAGAAAGAAGGAAGCATTCACTAGAGGGACCTTCAATTTCCACAATAGTTGTTGAACAAGCACCGCATGGAAGTATTCAAGAAGCGGAACGTAGGTGCTCATTAGGGGATGTTTCAAATCCCACATCAAGTCAAAGTGATAAGTTACCATCTCAAGACGAAGCTCATGAAGAGTCAGTGTACATGGAGCCTACTGTTGAAGAGGCGTTGGACATGGAGCCTACTGTTGAAGAAGAAAATATTAACCGGACCATTGATGAAGATGTTGGACTTCCACCATCCAACTACCAGGAAGACAGTGAAGGACAACAAGTTGCTACTGAAACGCCAGAGCGTATTGTTGATGCACTAGATGATAGAAATCCAACCCGCTTACCTCCATTAGAAAGCACACGTCGAAGAACTCTGAAGCGTATACAATTTGATGAAGGACTCCTCATTTCCATTGAAGGTATGCTATCTAAACGTAGTATTGCTTATCAAACTCAACAGATACTAAATAAATATTGTGAGGAGAAATGTGATGGAGATAAATGTTGATTATTTTTATCATTGTTAAAATCTAGGGGCATGAATATTGTTAGGAAATCATTAGGGATAAAGATGATAAAGCCTTCTGGACCAAGTTCTCATATAGTTAAAAGCTTAGTAGATGCCTTTGGTAAAATTGGTAAGAACACACGGTCAAAGGACCGCAATGCGGCTCGTCGTGTGTTGTCACAAGCAATTCTAAATAAGAACACCAGGGTCCTTCGTTTTCTCAAGCCTACATCTAAACTAGTTAATTTGAATGTAAAAACCCTCTGTAGGTATTCTATTAGAAGAGAACATCTCGACACAACCTCCCAGACAAATTTTTGGGCCTTTATTGGTCGGTTGCCACATCATGACATGAAGCTAGTTGATGCAGTAAAGGGACTAGTGTAGAGTTTTTGGCATGATCACACAAGGCCTTCTTCAAACTGGAAGGATGTACTAAAACTGAGAAGGGGTTCAAAGGACCGTGAATCACATATTAAGTATCTTCTTGATATAGCACAGACAGAACTAGACGAGAAATTTAGGAATGAACATAGACAATTGAATTTGGGGCAAAGATCTTTTGAGAAATGTAAGCCCTAGTATGTTAGAATAAATACTCTTCATAACACTTGTTGTTGTAGATACCATGTAGAATATGAATATTACTATGAAATTTTTTTGTACATTTGTCATGTGTTGCATACTAACCATGTGCAGGATTGCTCCTTGACAATACCATCGACCTCATCAAGAGAATTCATTCATAGTATCATGTGCAATAGGCCTGAGGGGAAAACTGACTATGCAAAATCCTGTTTGGATCGAACTTGCTCCAACTGTGATGGAATGGCATTATTGAGTCAATGTATGCACGATACTGGAGACAATGAATTTGGGAATATGGTTACAGACATGAAAAGTTTCAAATATATCAGCTATGAAATAGTCCCAGGGAAAGAAAGCAAAAAATTACAATTGGTGACATCTCAAGTACATGCATTTATCTATAAAATTATGTTTGAACAGTTGCATTTCATTCCTTACTTACAAAAAAACCTGATATTGAGATCATTTTGTGTCAATAGGTACAAGTTAGTGTCTTCGTCAAGGAATTTATTGAAAAGACACGTCAATATGCTCAGCATGTCCACTTGGCACGATGGAAGGATGAGAAGTTTAGAATATCCAGAGATACATTTCCTCATGGTACTATACTTTTAGTTGTTGATGTTGTCGAGAACTACACTCTGCAACCTCAAAATGAGAACCAAAGTCAGTATTATCACTATGAGCAGGTTTCCTTGATGGTGCATATCACATATAGGCATGGCCCAAACACTAGAGAAGAGCAAAGAGAAATTCTAAAGGAATATCACTTCTACATAAGTGATGATAGGTGCCATGACTTCCACTATGTATGCCATTGCTTCATAATGTTCTATGATCATTTGAAGGGTAGGGACATACAGATGGATCAACACTGGATTTGGTCTGATGGATGTGCTGGTCAGTTCAAAAATGCACGCATATTTCAATGGTTGTGTTCATTGCATAAAAACTACAAAGTTCCACATATGTGGAACTATTTTGAGACTGTGCATGGTAAAGGAGAGCATGATGGAGCCGGAGCATGTGTCAAAATAGCCCTACGAAGAGAGGAATTGAAATGATCTACAATATCTACTATTCGAAATGCTCAATCTATAGTCAGGTGGTGCACGTCAATAATGGGAGAGGAATCAGCTATGCGAGCAGAATCCACAAGAAAGAGACACGTGCAGAGATTTTTTTAGGAGGTGGTAGACATAGATCGTTCACATGCATGGGAATGCAAGACTGTTCATGGGACTCATGGTTTTCATTCGGTTCGAAGCTTTGATAACCCAGTATTTGAAATTTGGACCAGAACACTCACTTGTTTTTGCCCTCCTTGCTGTGATGGTGACTGGGATGTGTGTGAATCATTGGATTGGGTTGATGGATGGGATTGCATATCACTTCCACTTGATCAGCATGCAATTGTTGAGTTAACTCCGTTGGAAGAAGACCAATCGTCTATTTCTATAGATTTTTATCATGTATCAAACTTTGTACAACTTGGTATGATGCATTTCCTTAACATTTTTTTGTAAAATTTACGTAGTTTTGAAACTCACATTAATGGCCTTGTATCACACGAAAAATATTTGATAATATACCTACAATCATACTATGCAGGACACATATACGCAGTGGTTGCCTCAAAATATAGTGAATGGGGTGGTGATTACTAGTTGGCACGTTGTATAGAGGGAAATCAAACCCTCATTATGTCCATGACTGATGATGAAAACAACCACTTCCCCATCGGGTCTATGGTTGTTAAAGGTGGATATCTTACACATGACAACAATGCAAGAAAGAAGGGTGGATATGTTTATAGGGATTACAAACCAGGTGCAAGTGTGTATCACTTTACCAACTTAATCATTGGTACAAACCTCCAGGTACAAACAATGCCTAGTTGGAATTCATCGAAGGTACGCTAAAGTTCTTACCAGATACAAAGCACGAGAGACTAATGGAGACCATCATTATAAGAGATGATCCAGATGGTTTGGTTGTATGATAATAGGTGGGATCTAGCATGATGAGGTATGTATGATTATTGTAATTTTCCCATGCATGTTTCTTATGAATATGTCAATTTTGTGTTCTTGTACGCTACTTCTTACCAGATACATAGCACGAGAGACTAATGGAAACCATCATTATAAGAGATGATCCGGAGGCCTTGGTTGTATGATATTAGGTGGGATCTAGTATGATGAGGTATGTACATCATAATTTTAATTTTCCCATGTATGCTTTTTATGAATATGTCAATTTTGTGTTCTTGTACGCTATTTCTTACCAGATACATAGCACGAGAGACTAATGGAGACCATCATTATAAGAGATGATCCGGAGGCCTTGGTTGTATGAAATTAGGTGGGATCTAGCACAATGAGGTATGTATCATAATTTTAGTTTTCCCATGTATGTTAAGCTAATGTTGTTTATAAATATGCCAAAAATTCTCTTGTATGTCAACTTAATGAACATGCTAAATTTTACGTATGATCAATAAACCATATATATCAATATTGTCAATGTTTTCAACCGATATATACAACTAGGATGATGGAAACAAGATGCCGAAACGATAACCCTACCTAGGAAACCCTAATCCTAACCCTAATCTTATCTTACTGTCACAACTCAATTCAGAATCACTCTAATGTCGAACTCAACTTTTTCAAATCCGGCAGACTTATGCTTCAAATCATGTTGATTCACGAAGTTGAATTTAGTGTGCCTGTACTGAGATCATTGAAACCTTTAAATATAATAGCTTTTCATATGTTATTTCTGTGCTTAGGAAATCATACTTATAGATGAAGAATTATATATATTTCATATGAAAATGCATTGCACATAGTCCTTAGTTTAATTATGGTCATTATTCATGTTTGTATATCGAAAATATTAATGTGTTTCAATCAAGTAAACACTTTTACACCATACATTTGAAATCCCACTTGACATTTGTGTTTGCAAGTATATGATACCTAGTACGTTGTTATGATGCAAGTGCAAAGTAACATCAAAATGTGATATACCTTGGGTATTTATTAGTTGGTTTCAATGCAATACATTGTATTATGGTTTAAATTTGGTGATTTACATCCCATATTACCTCCTAACAAAGCTTTTTCCTATAGACACATGATTATGATTGGAATGTTTTCTAGATTTTCAAGAATGGGAGTAAATTTCATGCAATATTGAATTATAATGATCGAAACATAATTGGGATTTAATGGACACATTTAATATTACATGAACCTAATTTATTTGATGTGATCTGTTGATTTGGATCATTTTGGTTTTCTAAAAAGGCTAGAGTCAATGTAAGCAATTTCTTATTGTAATTAAATACTAAATTATAATATGTAATAATCAATTCTATGCACTTTTCAAGCGTTCCCACATAACACATGCCTAAACACGCTTACATGACCCACTGGAAGCCCTTTTTTATGCATGGTTTCCATTCTATGCCCTGGGTAGGCATTCGACAAGTGTCCCTGAAAGCCTGTAGGAGGTGGGATTCAACATGCCACAGAATCATGACCGTTGCTTGGATCGACGAACCGTCGGCTCTGTTGGATTCAAGACATCAGGATAGTGCTAGGGTGGCCCTCTAATATGCTTCCATGGAGAAGAGACCATTATTTTGGTCAATTTTGGAAACTAGGGTTTTGCTCAGTAAGTGAATATGAAATTTTTGCACATGGGGGTCAAATTTGCATATTGCTCGACCATGAAGGCGTGGCTAGCATTCCCACATAGCGCATGCCTAAACACGCTTGTACGACCCACCAGAAGCCCTTTTTGATACACGGTTTCCATTCTATGCCCCGGGTAGGGATTCAATAGGTGTCCTTGAAAGCCTGTAGGAGGTGGGATTCAACGTGCCACAGAATCATGATAGTTTCTTGGATCGATGAACCTTCAGCTCCATTGGATTCAAGACATCGGGATAGTGCCAGGGTGGTCCTCTAATCTGCTTCCATGGAGAAGAGACCATTATTTTGGTCAATTTTGGAAACTAGGGTTTTGCTCAGTATGTGAACGTGAAATTTTTGCACATGGGGGTCAAATTCGCATATTGCTTGACCATGAAGGTGTGGCTAGAGTTCCCACATAAAACATGCATAAACACGCTTGTACAACCCACCGGAATCCCTTTTTGATACACAATTTCCATTCTATGCCCTGGGTAGGGATTCAACAGGTGTCCCTGAAAGCCTATAGGAGGTGGGATTCAACATGCCACAGAATCATGAACATTGCTCAGATCGACGAACCGTCAGCTCCGTTGGATTCGGGACATCGGGGTAGTGCTAGGGTGGCCCTCTAATCTGGTTCCATGGAGAAGAGACCATTATTTTGGTCAATTTTGGAAACTAGGGTTTTGCTTAGTATGTGAACGTGAAATTTTTGCACATGGGGGTCACATTTGCATATTGCTCGACCATGAAGGTGTGGCTAGTGGTCCCACATAACCCATGCCTAAAAATGCTTTTACGATCCACCGGAAGCCGTTTTTGATACACGGTTTCCATTCTATGCCCCGGGTAGGGATTCAACAGGTGTCCATGAAAGCCTGTAGGAGGTGGGATTCAACATGGCACAGAATAATGACCATTTCTCGAATCAATGAACCGTCAGCTTCGTTGGATTCAAGACATCAGGATAGTGCTAGGGTGGCCCTCTAATCTGGTTGCATGGAGAAGAGACCATTATTTTGGTCAATTTTGGAAACTAGGGTTTTGCTCAGTATGTGAACGTGAAATTTTTTCACATGGGGGTCAAATTCGCATATTGCTCTACCGTGAAGGTGTGGCTAGCATTCCCAAATAAAACATGCATAAACACGCTTGTACGACCCACCGAAATCCCTTTTTGATACACGTTTTCCATTCTATGCCCCGGGTAGGGATTCAACAGGTGTCCCTGAAAGCCTGTAGGAGGTGGGATTCAACATGCCACAAAATCATGACCATTGGTTGGATTGACGAACCATCAACTCCGTTGGATGCAAGACATCGGGATAGTGCTAGGGTGGCCCTCTAATCTAGTTCCATGGAGAAGAGACCATTATTTTTGTCAATTTTGGAAACTAGGTTTTTGCTTAGTATGTGAATGTGAAATTTTTGCACATCGCGGTCAAATTCGCATATTGCTCGACCATGAAGGTGTGGCTAGCGTTCCCACATAATATATGCCTAAACAAGCTTTCACAAAGCACCGAAAGTCCATTTTGATACACAGTTTCCATTATATAACCCGGGTAGGGATTTAATAGGTGTCCCTGAAATTATGGAGGAGGTGGGATTCAACGTGCCATAGAATCATGAACTTTACTTAGATAGACAAACCGTCAGCTCCGTTGGATTTCACACATTGAGATAGTGCTAGGGTGGCCCTCTAATTTGCTTCCATGGAGAAGAGACTATTATTTTGGTCAATTTTGGAAACTAGGGTTTTTCTCAGTAAGTGAATGTCTAATTTCTGCACATATGGGTCGGCTTTGCAAATTACTTGACCGTGAATGTGTGGCTAGCATTCCCACGTGGAACCTGCCTAAACACGCTTGCACAACCCACTGAAAGCCCTTTTTGATGCATGATTTCCACTCTATGCCCTGGTTAGGGATTCAATGGGTGTCCCTAAAAGCCTGTGGGAGGTGGGATTCAACGTTCCATAGATTGATGACCATTGCTTGGATTGATGAACCGTCAGCTCTGTTGGATTCAGTACATTGGGATAGTGCTAGATTGGCCCTCTACTCTGGGTCCATGGACAAGGGATCATTTTTTTTTGTTAATTTTGGAAACTAGGGTTTTGCTCAGTAAGTGAATGTGAAATTTTTGCACATAAAGGTCAGCTTGAAGGCAATTGTAGATCTTCCCCTCATATAAGAGATGTGAGCGTTTGTACAATGAAACACAGGAGGAGACAATTCCATTAAGTCAGTAACCATGTAATGGAACATGTTTATGTTTAGAAACAAGTGGCCATTCTATTACGCCATTATTACAAAATATATATATCTTCATGCTACGAATGCTTCAAAAATGCCATGTACATTAATCACACATAACTTTCATCTCTTTCAAAGTTGTTACTAGGGTGTGGCTACATTCACCAAATGGTTAAATAGTTAGACATCGTGCATGTCTAGAAACAATACAAATGAAATGTACAATTAAAAATATTCAAGTAGATGTACCTCACTGTGACTTATCCCTATTGTAGATGCGGCATTGACAGTGGCATCAAAAATCCCACTAAGGTCTGGCATGGATGACTCTACATCCTGATGCTGTAAACATGCAAAAATAAAATTAAGAAAAAGCACTTGTGAAGTGAATACATAGCTAACCAACAACTGCCATTGGAAGTGTGTACATTACCGTGGGATGAGTAGGTTTATCCTCATGCAAAACCGCTCTGTTTAAGGAAGAGGGACCTCGTCTGGTGTAAACAATCCCCTTATATATGTTTGGACTACGGGGAGATCCATACGAAAGAAGTGGTGCAGGGATTTGTGATGACATCTGCATTCATAAAGTGTTACCATAGTTAGACATGGATTGGAATGGATGGAATAATATGTACTGAAAAAATAACATGTTGTAATATACTTACCCCTTCCTGGGACATATCTCCACCACGAGACTGACCGCTTCCATCAATTTCGTGCTCCTCTTCAGATGCCTCTAGCATCTGCAAGTTTAAAAATTATATTTACATTAGCGATCTCTAGAAAGGAGTGTACATTAAGAAATTTAAATAATTCGAACAAGATTCAATCATAAACCATGTACTTACATTCTTTAAGTCGTCGTTGTCAAAACCCCAAATTTTCAAAAAATTTAAAACTTTTAAAATAACATATAATCACATTAAAAGCAGTTGTTAACTGGTTGATTAATTTATGCTATTTAAAATGTAACTGATTAGTTATTCAAATACTCTGTACTTTGAAAAGCATTTTTCTTTTTAGCTACTGATTAATTTTCTGTTTTGCGACATAAGGTGGTTTTTCGTAAGGGCTGGGCTTACTTAGCTTTCGAGCTAATGCAACCGTTTTTCTTCTATTACAGATATACAGGTAAGAAGTATGGTTCGATGCTAACAAGTCTTTGAAGTTACAGTTCAGATTCTGCATACAATTTGTTTAGTAAAAGTTTATACATGCTAGACAGAAAATATCATAATTTTCAAGGTAATATCTTGTTATCTCTGCTATATTTTTCTTTAAGACTTAATACTAAAACGAAATGCATTTTTCACAACCACACAGTAGAATACTATACCATACAGGGTCATGAGGTTTAGTAGATTTTCAAGTATGAAAAACTTAAATGTTCCTCCTGAAAATAAGTATAAGAACTTATATATTATTTTCTTTACCTAACAGCTTATCATGGTAGAAAAATCACAGCTTTACATGTTTATTCCTTCTTGTCAAGTTCTAATAAAAACATTCCATGCTTAACTTGCATACTGTTCAGTTTTTCAACTGATAAGAACTATTATTAAAATCAATCCATCAACTCTCTTATTGAAGCATCTAAGATTTATGATCTGAAACAAGTATCCCATTTATAGTTTAAAAGTCTATAATCCCTTAGAAGACTTAACTCATTCCAGAAGTATCATTGGGTTGCAAACCCAAAGCTGTTAAAAATCAATCCTAAACTCATTATCTTCAATTATTTAAAGATATATTAAGACTAGATTATCAATAAAGAAGATAGAAAGGGTACTTCCAGTTCTATTCTACCTTGCTTATGGAGTCTCTCATAAAATTCTGAGTTTAGGTGTAACATAGTCTAGTTGTCACTAAAAGAATGCTATGACTATAGCAAGGATGAGTTATCTTTATCCATAAATATCTAATTTATTTAAATAAGACAACTAAATCGAATGAAGACTAACCTAATAGAAACACCATTTAATTGTGTATAAATACATACATCAAGGAGTAGATAGGTTTATCATCTTCTTTTGGAATCCAATTTAGTTGGCATCATAATTATATACTATGACAACTAAACCATTACCAAAATCTCTTATTCTATAACTCTTTCAACAAATAAATAAACCTATATGATTATGTGCATGATGCTATGGAATGAACCCTATGAACAAACATGACTATAATCATTGGACTTTGTACAAACAAAGCGTAGCATGCAAAATGGATAAACTTTTATACTAATCATTCATTGTGGCAATATGATGTAGGTATATACCAAGGTTTATAACTTATTATAAATCATTCCAGCGATGATTTTGATTGTCAACAATTATCGGTCGTGGACTTTGGAGTGAAAGCCATATTATGCCAATCATTAATAGTGTTACGTGGGTGCATATTAGCCATTCTTTGGCACTATAAGTGGTTGACTGAACCCTAACTCTTCATTTCCATTTCGCCTTCGGCCTCTTGGCCGCTCTGCAACATTTTAGGACCCTGCTGGTAAAGTGTTGACTGCCATTGCTCCTTACACTGCTCTTGCTCCATGCGAGTTCAAATACTGCACTGTGAGAGTTATTTAGAGTGTTTACCTCGGGTTGATTTGCCTCTGTGGAACCGCCATAGGTTTACTTGTCTCGACTGGTGACAGTACAACCCTTTTCTTGCACCCTCCATGTCACGTCCCCATCCCTCAGACCGGCGAAGAGGACGCGACCAACACATCAACACAGCCGGGCAAACAGCCCATGAACATAATCAAATGAAATCAATGCTGGAATTAAGCATACACAGATGCATTTATCTTCAATCATACAGCGGAAGCACACATACTCATAAACCAGCATTGAACAAGATCATTATAGTTCATTTAACATCAATATAAATTGCAGAGATGAAGTATAGACAACAGACTTATCTTTTGATGAAGAGTTCACCCGCAACCAGCTACGTAGCTGCAACGTTCCACCCAACCATAGGCCATCTTGCTCATCAATCTCTCAGCAACGCTGCCACCCCCGAGCTGGGCATAATTCCTCCGGAATAAGGGTCAATTGCAGGCTTATACATATCCAAGGGGACATAAACAACAAACCAACACAGCTGGGTTTCACAGGATTTCAACAAACAAGCCAAGCCATCACATCCCAAGGGGACAACCACTGCATACCAGCAGCAAAACAATCCCTTCACAACCCTGTGAAGAAGAAAAACGATCGATGACAGTCCCAAACGAAAGGTGAGACACAACTCAAGCCTACAAGGCATCTCAGAGCTGTTTTTGGCCCTAACGTGGCCAAAACAACTCAACAACAGCACCCAAGCCAGGGTATATAAGCAGCCACAACACACCATGAAGGATAACAACAGTCCACAGTCCCAAAACAGGGAAATTTAGCCAACAGGACACACAATTCCTCAATAGAATGGTTGGGAAACATCACACAGTCCCAACAAAGGAGAAGAACAACTCCCAACGTGGATAGACAAGGGAAATTCAACCCACGGATTAGCAATCCACAGTGGTCCAAAACAAAATTGGAACCCACAGCCGAAAAAACTCATGGGGAAGACAACAGCCCCAAACACAAATAGCGAGCACGGCTCACGGCATGGGGAAAATGACCCAAACAGTCTGTGCGTGAGGAAAAACTTGTACCCAACAGCAAAATGCATGGGAAAGACATACCTGATTTCTGCGTGAGGATTTCAGCCTGCGCGTGAGGGGAAACGGCCTCCTCTATGCGCGCGAATCAACAGGCCATCGGGAGGATGAACATACCACCTAGGCACGCGTGAATGAGAAAACTTTCCCTCTGCGTGAGGAAGAACAGACCACAGCTCTGCGTGAGAGAAAACTGTGCGTGAGGGTGAGCAACAGGGCGTGAAAAAACCACTGACCATGGGGAGAATGGAGTCGTGGGGAAGATAGAGGAATTGCTTGCCTCTTTACCCATGTTTTCTCCAGCAATAAATGCCTTCAGCCACTCAGCCATAACTCCCCAACCACCAGCTGAAGCATTAAAGAGGTTGAAAAGGTTGGATGAGGTAAAAGGTGGCAAACAACAAAGGTGGTGAAACAACAAGGTAACAAAACATGGGTTTTCCCCCCATAACCAAGGTTTAACATCCCCCACCCTTTATCCTTTGGAACCATGCCATTTTCATTCAACGTTGCACTACTGTAGCTGGTTGTGGTTTTAGTTTTATTTGATGTGCGTGTTTACATGATGCCATATTAAAATGTGCCGGATAGCACGGCATACCATCGGCAATTATCCCCCATTGCCGAAACATACACAACCAAATCGTTGGTGGGGATTTTTCCTTGAGCTCCTCACCACGATTAATTACAATATATACATCATGCAAACGGGGTCGAAACCGGGGGCATTACATTCCCCTCCCCCTTGGAATAACACCGTCCTCGGTGTTCCATTACATATATACAATACATATACAATTGCACATCAAAAATTTCAAAATTTCAGATCTGTTCCTCATTCAATCATTTACTTTGAACGTTCAAGACCAAGCCTCTCGGCTTCCATGGACTTTTCCTGCTGGTTCTCAGCTTCTTGCTGATCCCGAAGTCTAGGAACTTTGCGGCTATTGCCTTCATCATGTTCCCTCACTAGACAGTCCCGGCGTAAATGATGTCCTCCACATCTCCAGCATCTCACTGGCTGCTTCATCATTACCTGCTCAATTTCCTCTGAGTCTTAGTTCCTGGACCGTTTCTTATCGGGTCACTTGGACGAATGTCCCATCGCTGATCCACCTTCCTTTCCTTTTCCGATGGCTCTCAAAAGGCTTTTCACCTCCCTTTGCAAATCGATAGAGTCTTGCAAAATCTGGTGGTTCATTTCACTCTGCCTTTTCTGTATCCTGAGCATCTCCCCAAGATTCTCTTGGGTCTTGGCAATCATTTGAAGGA
>LPNX010723603.1:13970-33189 GCA_001517045.1 Pseudotsuga menziesii
AACTTTTTATATTGTTCTTATTTAATAATGCTATTTATATATAATTAAGCCTTTTATATTTGTATACTAAAATGTAAAAGATTTAATTATATTTCTATAATAAATAATGCTAAAAATGAACAAACAAATGAGTAATGCGAACAAATTAATTGATGTAAAATTAAAAATATGAATTTTGGACATAAACATGAAGGAATGATTCAACATAGAACATCATGAATGTATAGATGTGAGAAAACCTTTGCAAAACATTGCAAATCCACATAACACTTGTTAAAATTATAACATGACAAATTCATTGAGAAGCTTGGCTAGAATATCATTTATTAATGTCTCTAAAAAATACACCATAAACATTATATATCTTTGAGCTTTTTATTATATTTATGTAGAAGTTTACTTTTTTATTTGAAAGATTCTTATGGTTCTTATTTGTAAAAATTGGTCATAAAACCATTCATCTTTTTATTTTATAACTTTAAACGTTATATTCTAAAATATTATAATTTAGTATTTTATTTTTAATTATTTAAATAAAATATATAAATAGTTATTATTAGATATAATTATTCATGAAAGAAATGGAAAATATAAGGTTATTCATATATAAAAAACACAAAAAAATAAAAATATACTAAATTAAATATTTATATTTAAAAATTTATATAATATATATATAAATAGGTTGTCATTATATTAATAAAAGATAGAAAGTGAGCTACAGAACAAAAGATTATGATGTTTAGTGTAACTTCATTTTATAATTTTAAAAAGCTATTTTAGTGTAACTTCTCTATGCGTGCATCATAGATAAAAGAGGGCTAGATTCCCAAGGCCAGCTAGAAAAGGCTTACAAGGCTGAAAAGAATGGATACAACTTCTAGCTTCTTCGCTGACGCTCAGGAAACTAGGAAAGCTACAGAAGTATAGGCATAGGAAAAGGTAAAAGCATAGAGAGATAGATAACGATAGCATGTGCGGTGGAAGCCTATCCATCGGGTTTAGACCATATCCATGTGCGGTGGAAGCATATCCTCCGGTTAAAGATCCAGTTTAAGTCAATCCACTAGCATCCTCGTCAGTCTGAGCATATCCAATTGTAGTTCGTTACCTGGAGGATCGAGATAGAGATCCAGCAGCCTTTTAGCAAATTTTATTAATATTAAGATTAATTTTATTAGTTATTAATGTTAATTTTTTATTTATTTATTTCCTTAAGCCATTCAAATTATATATTTTTATAAAAATATATAATTTGTAAACTTTTATATAGTTTATACTTAATAGTACTAATTATATATATATATATATAAACTTATTGTATGCTTATAATTTTGTATATGGTATAAAATGGTGATTATATATATAATTAAATATTTTATATTTTTTATACTTAATAATGTTAATTATATATAATTAAAAATTTTATAGTTTTTACACAATGCTAATTATGTGTATAAATAAAAAATTTATATTGTTTATATTTAATAATGCTAATTATATATATAGTTAAACCTTTTATATTTTTATAGTAAAAAATAAAAATTATGTAATTATATTTTATTACTAAATAATGCTAAAAAGTGAAAGTCATTTTATTTGAGAGGTATTAATAACCTATTAATACTTAAATATTCAATTGCAACAAGTATTTGACAATTGACCTTCTTGGTGTGAGGTTTGAGCATGCAACCTTGGTGTGAGGTTTCAACGTGCAAACATTTGATTTTTTGTAAAATTCAAATAATGGTTATTTACATGTATCATCATAAATTGTTGTCGAATTAGCTTTCTTAACTAGAAATATTAAATAATAGCAACCTTAGTGTGAGATTTGAGTCCCAATAACCTCATCAACTCCAATCAAAAACATAAGTGTCTCGAGCAACAAGTAGAATAAGGTGTTTTTAAAAGCATAAGTGTCTCGAGCAACAAGTAGAATAAGGTGTTTTTAAAAGAAAATAAATGGCGATCCCCTATATCGACGTAGCTGAAGGAAAAACAACGAGCTTTCAACTGTGGAAACATTTAACCGGACCGGAGTAGGAAGAGAGTGTGTGTCAAAAGGAAAATGTGTGGTTGATTAAGACACAATTATCGTACAATAATTAAACAACATTGAACTTGTAGCTCCGAGAAAAATGATTGGTAGGATACCATAACATAGGTAACTCTTATTCAAGGAAAAAGGACGATTCCTCTTACAGGATTAGTCCCATGGTCTTCAAGATTGATCTTGAAGAACAAAAGGGATTTATTACTAAAAGAAGTGGTAACATTGTCGCATCTTGATTTGACGGCAATAGGTTTTTGAAGTTTACGCAGTGTCCCACTCCCATCCGATACTGGGTGGGTTCCATCTTTTTCCTTTCCCACTCTCACCACCATCCCTCACAAATCTTCCCTGTTGTTTCCAATTCTTAGATTAGTTGAATTAATTTAGTCATGATGGATTTACATATAGTCTGATAATGTTAGGATTTAACTTTCTGCGAAAGTAAGTATAGTTATCTATTTCTAGATTAGTCAATTGCCGGATTGATATTGTAGGAAGTAATTGCATTTCTGAATTTCTAGGTGGGTGATTTAGATTAGTTTAGCTATGAGACGAGTTTGGTTGAGCAAATAAGTAGGATAGTCAATATTTTATCCATTTGATCAACTACTGAGTGTTTATGCACAGACATTGTGAATTATATTTGAAATAAAAGACTTCCCTGGGTTGACAATTTATATTGATCATTCTGTGTGTTAGCTGCAACTAACTTGCATATAGAGTGACCAGGTTTTTGGCACCATTGTCGGGAAAGGTAATTAATAGAAAAATTAGTAGTTGCATCCTTTCATCTTTCTTCTATAGTTTTTTTAAGCTTGCATGATTTCTTTTGGGTTGCATGAATACAAGGAGAGTTCAACATGACATTCCTAGAACCCCTAGAAATCCCTAGAATACTAACTTTGCAAGTGGTTAAGGTCGTGGAGGAAGTCCAGCGTTGGGAAGGAGGAAGTTCATTGACGATCTAGTTGCTAGGGCCAATTCTTCTATTGGAGCTCACCATCAGGGACCACCATCTATCAAAAGAAGCATGGTTACTCTAAGGGTGGAAGTTTCAGCTTCTACAGTGGAGAGAACAGGAGTAGCTGTGACACCATCTGATGTCCCCATGGACAAAGATAGAGCTAGCATAGTGGAAGTAGGTGAGCTATAGGTGGTTTACCACATTGAAGGGAAGCAGGTCACAAAGGAGGAATATTTACGAATCCAAAACGAGTGTGAAAATCATAGAAAGGAAAGGTAGGAAAGAGCAGAGGAAAACATGAATGACGGACGTGACCTTGAAGATCACAAAGAAGTATTAGGGGATAACCATAACCATGATGGCGACCCTCTGCATGAGGAGACTGTTTCCACACTTAAGTTCCCCATCTGATAGCCAATTGGTAAATCCCCCATGAAGAATATCTCACCATCAGTATTACCACATTTTAATGGGATGGCTATAGAGGACCCAAATGAGTTCCTCTTCGAATTTGACATCCTCTATCACATATATGACTACATGTACAATGAACAGAAGTTAAAACATTTTCCTGCCACTTTGAAGGACAATGCACTATGATGGTTTATGAGCCTGGGGGTGACAATGTTACCACCTGGGAGTAGATGAAACAAGTGCTCCTTGGGAAGTACCACGAGTACTGTAATACTAAGGAAAAATGAGAAGAACTGTTCCAAATGATACAAAAGGACGAAGAAAGTATGGAATATTTCATAGAGATACTTATGTATAATGTATAGAGGGAAGGAAATACTGACATGGGGAAAGATTTTCTCATGATCATCTTACTTCATGGTATTAGAGAGGATTTCCTGGACATGTTGAACTTTCTAGGGAAAAAGGATATCTCAAAAGAACCATTGGATAAGATCATAGACTTGTGTCGAAGGTACTCCATAGGATCCTCCAAGATCAGCAAATTGGACAAGGGACTAGAATGCGATGTCTTCAACAGAGCACAAAATTCATCTAATGGAGGAGCCACTCGGGAAGAAATAGGAAACCTTCTCGAAAATTTCAAAACAAATACAATGAGTTCCATCTCCTCGATAATGGATGTTCTGAGGGCCAAGTAGAATAATATTTGACACTCGGCGTATTCTATCCCATATGCAGGAAGAAACATCCATTGAAGGAGTGTCCACTTTACAAAGTGGAACTATGAAAAATTGTGAGCTGAATCATGACACTAAGGAATGTCCTTCAGTACCCAAAGTAAAGGAAGTCCTACAAACATCTACTCCTAATCTAGAACCAGCCTACTTCATTGCTCAGAGGAAGCCTTTGCAACATCGAAACCAAGATATGAATCCAGACTCATTTTTTTTTTAATAATATCAATAATATGAATAACATGAATACACAATTCCCTTCACATTATTCTAATAATCAATGGAATCGATCTCAATCTTTTTGTGCAGAACTCTAACTCTTGTCCACCTTGGGAACAATAGACAAACCATCACACTTCTTGGTCTCTTGGTTGGAGAAAATCCCATCAAAAAAATCAATTCCCTCATAACCAACTTCCTTACCAACATTTTCCGCATCAACAATTTTCTCATCAAAAATATCCCCCTCAACAATACCCTCTCCAATAGTACCAACAACCACAACTGCAACTTCAGAACAATGTTGCATTGATGAACATGTCATAAAACCACATCTTCCTACTCAACCTAATCCTAACCCAAACAATAATAAAGTAGTCCACCAGTTTGAGAGTGGCAACATGCTTTCTTACTCCATTACCCCAGCTCCCTTCCATGACATACAGTTATGATCAGGGAGGGTTGTGGAGCCCTTATCCATTGAAGATGTTACATATTTAGTGACAGAAGTGATATTGAACCAGTAATACCCACCCAATACATCAATACCCATCATTAAGGATGTTTAAATTCCTACCAAGACACTAACTGAAACACAGAGAGATACATTCATTGCAACACAACCTACACAACTAGTTAGAGAACTGCCATACCCTGAACGACTGACACTACAGAAAATAGTGGAACAGCCTCAGTTTAACCTCTTAAGAGAGTTAAAAAACATATATGTAAATATTATACTATTACAGGCCATCCATGATGTGCCTATCTACACCAAGACAGTATGGAATCTTTGTGTAAGAAAACCAAGTAGAAAAACGAGGGATCCTCCCACTGTCCATGTTTTAGGAAAACATTATGAACTGATAATGGGAAGAACCCCCTTGAAAAAATACGATGATCCTCATAACCCTACTGTCATAGTACATATTGGGAACATGTAATGTCCCCTTTATGGAATTTTACTAAATGACCATTTTTTTCACTTTTTAAGAATTTTGGCTCTTGACTAGTTTTAGTGTCTTGGTCTCCAAATCAGACCAATTACTCCCAAATATTCATAGAAGGTGTATGAATGATATAATAACTTAATTATTATGTTCATGGATGTATTATGGTCCTCCAATCAATTCTTAAAGTCTATATCAAATTCTTAATAAGAGAGATGAATTTACTAGCAATTTTGGGGCTCAAATCCCTCCCGGGTAATTGCCGGAATGGCTTCCCAAATGTACATAAAATCACTCAAATTCTCAAATTTAATAAGGGAATGTGTATAATACATTATAATATACTCATGTGCAGAACCAATCTAACTCCCATGGCTTTTATCACTTCCTTCAATCATATATAAAAAACTAGTTTTGGACCGTTGGGGAAATGAGATGTAGTTTGCCCCAAATGCTATGAAATTCAACCCAATGGAGACAAATTATTAGTTATATACCATGAAACTAATAATATACTTTAATTACAGTTAATTCATTCATAAATCATCAATGGTGCACACATATATTTGATTCCATCAAGATTGCAAGAGTTTACAAAAAGGTATTAGGGAAATCACACAGTTTCTTCAATATTGGACAATAATACATGCGATATCTTGGATTTTATACTTGAGATATTTATGAAATTAAATAAAATAGAATTTAAATCATAATACAAAATACTATAGCAATATAATCTCCCTCAAAGAGATGAATAGCTCACCAAGTGCGCCTCGCTCCATAGAGCTGAAATATGGTGAGAAAACTTGAGATGAATGCAAGAACAAGATGATATTGATATGTCCATGAACTTCCTCTAGATTAAAACTTAAAATAATAATCCATTAAAGCTCCATTAAATACCTAAGTTTCTTTTACAAACACCAACTAGGATGGGAATCTTTCACCCTCGAAATTGGCTTAAGCAAGAAAACTAGTCATCCACTAGCTCTCACAATTCACAAATGACAATTTCACAAATGAGAAAAAAATTATTCTCATGGCTGATCCATATATTTTGTAAAAATTATTAGTCTTCTAAGGTTCCAAATCCATCCATAAACCAAGTCCAATTCGAATTTGTGTGGCTGCTCATGCTATGCCATGTGGACTCTCTCTTCACCTTCCCTCTACTCCCAAATTTGAGTAGGAGCCTCTTGGCCTTCTCCAACTCCAAAATTAGACCTATAAGATACTCTATTCAATCCTGAAATGTACTTATTTCAGTATTTCAGCATTCATATCTGACTTGTGTCATAACTTTCATAGAATCTCCATCATTGGTGTCATAAATGTAAGGGGAATCTAGCCAAGTGTCCATGAAACTCCCATTTGGATCTTCGTCTCCCATGTAAGTTACAATTCATCCAAAATTATACCTATGAAGTATATGGAAAAGTATATCAATCTCATAATCCATACAAAAACATTCAGCTTCCCATAGATTCGAAATTACAAGAGGAGGATGTCATTTAACATAGGAATTCTAGCTTGAGTGGGCCCCATAGTCTCCATGTGTCTCCATTCTCCATAGCCATTTCACTTTTCTCTTGTATTTATTTAATAAGATACATTATTAAATATTTATTCTCTTCTGATGTCTAAACATCATTTATTATACCCCTTATTCCAAATCTCAAACCTTCCACCCCCAACCTAGGAAACTAGTGATTTTTCTCCTTGGCAATTATTTGACTTTTAGCATCCATTTGACAACTTTCATGAATATGGAAAATTTTATTTGGCCATTTTGACCCAATGCAAAATTTGATACATTAAAAATCCTCCCTTCCCAATATTGCTTTTCCTCAAGCAATTTCAAACATGGTTGTTGAAGAACCTGCTTTTTGTATGATTATTTGAAGTTGCCACTGAGCTTCCCACCTTGAGTCCTTGAGATTCCATGAAGATTTTAGAGAGGAACCACCATGCTTGATGTTGTACTACTCTGATTAATATCACCTTATTAAATTGGGAATCCATCTCCCATACTACCTGTTTCCCAAATAATTTGATATCAATGGGAGTAAAAACTATCCCAGGGTCCCATTTCTTGCATTGTACTCCAACAATTAAGAGTGCTCTCCAACTAGTACCATTTGGAAAGAGAATTCATGGATCCCATTTTCTTGTATTCATTCTTCCAAAAATCATGAGTGCATAATATATATCATCAAAGTATATAACAACATAATAATAATGTACATCGAGGAGGTGCCTCACCAAGAAATCATGAAAGTGCTTATACCTCCCAGTGAGTAGACTACCATTTGCCAAGTACATACATGCTTCAAGTGACCAAACAAATCTGCTCCAATGACATAGGTGAGTATCCCACGTCCTATAATGCTTCTCCAAAATGAAGTGATATTCATCAAAATATTCAGCCATGTATTCTTTCATCCAAGAAGTGAATGAAGAATCTCGACTCAAATTTGAACCAAATAGTGAGCAACAGAAACAAGGAGACTTCAAATGAATCAAAGAAATCTTACCCATACATCCATGAATGAGTGAATCATAAACATATAACAATGTATGTGGCTAGTAACAAAAATTTTTTGGTGCAGAGACATGCACTTCCTATCCATTGGTGATTCTGCACTGTATTGTCTGATTGTTCCTACATTTATGGCCTGGGGTCCAGTCATCACCGCATCGACGACATATGTTTTTCTTCTTTTTCTTTTTATTATCAGAGTAACCATTAGATGACTTTGATCTATTTTCCATTTCATAGGTGTATGATTGAGGTTTGTGGCATTGATGGCCGGGAGACCACTTATCTGCACAGTACCTACATTGTGTCTCTTTTTCTTGTCGATAATGGCTATCTTCTTTTGTTTTTATTCCTTCCAATTTGCGTTCTGTGGCTTTTTCTTCACGTCTTGCTACTTCTACGTTAGGTATGCCATGTAACTTTAACTCTTTTTGGAGGTATGGTTTAAGAACTCCTAAATAGGTTTCGATTCTTTGCTTTCCAGAAAACCCAAATACTCGTGTAGATAAGGATTCCCACTGATGTGTGAATTCCTCAACGTTTCCAACTTGTTGTAGTCTGGTAAGTTTAGTGAAAAAATTATCTTCTTTTATTCCTTAAAACCTATTAAAAAATTAATTTTTGAACAAGTTCCAGGTGTAGGTAAAATTATCTCTCTCCCACCATAAGTACCAATTATAGGCATAGCCTTCCATATGCATTGACGCATATTTCACCTTCTCCTCATCAGATTGAATGTTGTAAATGTCGAAGTATTCTTCTGCTTTGTTTAACCAAGCAATGCATTGGTCTTCACTCCCATTGTATTTCGACAACTCTATTTTTGACTTAGGTGCGTACACTTTGTAAGGACGACATTGATTTCCTTTTTCCTTATGGTTTGATGGTGGCTCGGAACTACTGGACGATGAAAGTGACATATCTGAATTGCTTCATTGTTGCCGGTGATTTTTAGTTTTTCTTTTCTCTACCATTTTACTTATAGCATCTATTTTGTTGTTTAATCGTGCCTCCATGTTTGGAAATACTTGTGTTTCTATCGCTTGCTTAAGCGTCGCATTGTTAATCTTTATTTCTTTTTGCAATTCTTCTTGATTCTTTGCAAGTGTTTCCTGGGTGGCAACATGTAAAGAGGCATCTAGCATGTGTGGACCGGTGACTTGGCCTGGACTAGGTATGATCCTTTGTAACATCATGATTAGTGTATTATGGTTATGTGTCATGGTGCTCATGTTTTGTGTTAAGGTGTTTATGTTTTGCGTCATGGTACTCATTTTTTCATCCACGTATTTTTGTTCTTCGTTCAGGATGTCAAGTTTATCGTCAAGCCTTGTTTCTAGTAACAAAACAAACTCATCTTTGAGTAATGTATTGTTATTTTGCATCTTTTCCTTCAAGCCTTCTTAGTTAGTGACAAGGGACTTGATGTCCTTCTCCATCTTTTCAATCTTCTCTTTCAGTTCCTCCATGGTCTTGGACCTTGTATGCGGAGGTGTGTATTTCGACGTTATTTTGGCTAATAATATATTAATTAATTAATTAATTAATAATATTATTATTATATATATTTTTATAAACTACATTATATTTTGTATATAGTTTTATTTATTTATTTTAAACAAATATTATAATAAAAAATACAATATTTAATTTTTTTAAAATATATTATTATAAATGTATTGAACTAATATACTATATTATATTATATTATATTATATTATAACTTATAATAGATTGTTTTGTTTGTATTTTTTTGTTTTGGTTCCAGGTCGTTGAGTGGAGTGGAGGGAGCGACGGCGTGAGAGGTTGGCGGTGCTGTGAAGAGGCGGCGAGGGCAGGGAGAGTGGTGGCAGGATGGCATGGTGAGGAGGACGCAGGAGGTGGCACGACGGTGGAGCTGGTGCGGCTGTGCGGTGTTGGGTGGAGCAGGGGACGTAAGGCATGTAGCGAGGAATGAGCGAGGTGGAGCAGCGATGGGAAGGTGTGCATGAGGGCGGCTGTGGAGGAACAAGAGTGCACGCACGGCTATGGCAAAGGCTATGAAATGGCATGGGGAAGATTTTGGAGGAGGCTGTGTGAAGCATGGAGCAGCGAGGCGACGATTTGATGGAATAGGGGGTGTGAAGGATGTGAGTGGGAGGTGGGAAGAGCATGGATTAGAGGAGGTAGAGAGAGTTGGCAGTGTATGGGGATGGAAAGTAGACGAAGGAAGATGGGGTGATGCAGCCAGGAGATAGTGCGAGCAACAGAAGTATGGGGTGGATTTAAGGAGAATGGGGGATGGGAAGGAGGCGAATGGGTGACGTGTAGTACAAAAATACGGTGTGTGCTGGGGAAGGGGAAAACACCGGGAAGGTAGAAGGCAGTAATGCCTAGTCCAGAGGAGTGCACCGTGAGAAGGTGATGGAGGAACAACATTGGGGAGAGAGGGGAGTGGATCAGTGGTGGGAAGTGGAGCGGAAAATTGATGAGCTGAGTCCGAGCAGAGTGTTGGAGGAGCTGAATCTGAGCTCAAATCGAAGGAGCTGAATCCTAGCTCTGATACCAAATGGAGCAACCAAATCCGGTTATTCGTTAGTCGAATCCGACTATCATTTTAATAATGAATACGAATAATAATAATATATTGGATAATGGATCAAATGTACAATAAGATCTCCTTTTATACGGCTTGATCAAACATAGTGAAGGGTTACACCCTTTCACTATTAACCTAATAGTCTAATTAATATTGTATTTTATATTTGTTACAGAAGCTCAAGTGGTGATGAGGAAGTTGATCTTGTTTCTTCTTCAACTGCTACAAGGTCTTCATTTTCATCTTTATTGAATTTTTTTCTTGCAGCCACATTTTGAAATATGATATCTATGTCACCAACAAGGATTTTTGAGCATCCATCAGTAGCTACTCCTTCATATTTCAAGCATCCATCAGTATATGCTCTTTGGTCCATGTCAATAGTAGAATTTGTTCCAGAATGATATTCAATAGTTTCAAGGTACTCTTATTCCTTCTCATGTGATGTTTCCCCATATTTTTCAAAGTCATTTGGGAGTTAATTTCTATCCTATTCATGTACTACTTCTTCTACTTCACCTATTTCAGAACTAGGTTGTTCATGGGTCTCTTCCTTTTGCTCCTTCAAGCAAGTTGATGCATTTTTCCCCTTGGTCTTCTTAAAATCAATATATTTTTCCCAACTTTGGATAGCCAAAAATTTGAATCCTTTCATAATATTCTTGGTCATGTATTCAAGGATAGGTTCCATGCTTTTTATTATTTCCTTACCATCATATGAGGTTCCCTTTTCATCCCTAGTCATAGTTTCCAAAGAAAATGTCTTCTTCTCCTACTTAGTTTTTTCCTCTTCAACAAAAGCACTTTTGGGTTTCAATATATAATGGTGGTCCATGAATTATTGTAATCATAAATATCATACCAAATAAGGTTCCAAGATCATGCTCTGATACCACTGTAATGTCCCCTTTTTGGAATTTTACTAAAGATTGACCTATTTGCCCGACCATTTGCACCGATCGGAAGACATACAACGTCGGATGTGACTACTGACGCAACCCAGGTCATATGATCAGTCCAAATGGTCGGTTAAGTAGTTTACTCCTTTTACTAAATGACCATTTTTTCACTTTTTTCACAATTTTGGCTCTTGACTAGTTTTAGTGTCTTGGTCTCCAAATCAGCCCAATTTCTCCCAAATATTCAGAGAAGGTGTATGACTGATATAAAAGCTTAATATTTATGTTCAGGGATGTATTATGGTCCTCCAATCATTTCTAAAAGTCTATATCAAATTCTGAATAAGATAGATGAATTTACTAGCAGTTTTGGGACATAAATCGTTAAAACAACGTGCAGTGAAATGAAGAAAACAGAGCACATTGAGGAAAACAGAACTAATACGGAGAGTAACAATCAATCCATTTGTATTGAAGAAAACAGTTGCAACAAACACCACAGAAATAGGATCTGTGTTAAGTGAACTACCGTTCAACTAACTGACTCATAAATTCTCCATTATTTCAAGTCTTCCCCTTAATGGAGAATGGATTAACAGCTACACCTAAAATTTCCCTAAACAATTCAAATTTGATCTTTCTGAGAGGCTTTGTGAAAATGTCAGCAGTATTTTCACAAGTATTACAATATATGAGATCTATTTCATTGGATTGTAGCTTCTCTCTAACAAAATGATACTGAGCATCAACATGCTTTGTCTTTGCATGAAAGATCGGATTATTTTCCAACTTGATTGTACTTTGGTTATCACATTTGATTACTGTAGGTTCCTTTTTTTCTTTTCCAACATCTTGAAGAAGTCTTCTCAGCCAAACAGCTTCACAGGTCGCTGCACAGAAGTAGAGGACAGAGATACAGTAGGCTGCTTTTTACTGCTCCATGAAACAACTCCAGATCCTATGCTAAATGCATATCTAGTGGTTGATCTTCGATCATCTAGATTCCCAGCCCAATCAAAATCTGAATAACCTGTCAAATCAACAACAGAAGCATCAGTATATTTAATACCAAAGTCAAGTGTTCCTTTTAGATACCTGAGTACCATCTTTGCTGCATTCCAATGGCTTTCTTGAGGTTTTGCCATAAACCGACTTAGCACACTCACAGAATATGCAATGTCAGGTCTAGTTGTGGTGAGATAATTCAAACTACCCACCATCTATCTGTACATTGTAGCATTCACCTACTTTGAACCATCATCACAAGAGAGTTTCACATTCTGCTACATGGGAACAGTAGATGATTTACACTGATCCATTTTAAATCTCTGAAGTACATCTCTGACATACTTACTTTGACAAACAAATGTTTGACCTACATTCCTCCAAACTTCAAGACCTAGACATTAATGAAGCTCACCCAGATCTTTCATATCAAAAACTTGTGACAGCTGCTCCTTGATTTCATCAATCAGATTCTCTACATTTCCTGTAATTATTAAGTCATCAACATATACAGAAATCAATACTATATACCCCTTCTCATCACATTTGATATATAGATTTGGATCACTCTTGCTCCTCATAAATCCCTGTTGAAGAAAGAAAGAGTCTATCTTCTCATACCATGACCTAGGTGCCTGTTTTAGTCCATACAATGCTTTCTTTAACTTACACACTAAGTGTTCTTTCCCTTTTTCCACAAACCCTTCAGGTTGAGTAAGGTACACCTCCTATTTTAACTCACCATTCAAGAAGGCATATTTAACATCTAATTGGTGTAGCTTCCAATTATACTTTGTAGCTAAGGCAATTAATAATCCGATAGTATTCAATTTAGCTACAGGTGCAAATGTTTCAGCATAGTCAATACCTTCTGTTTGTGAGTACCCCTTTGCCACCAATCTAGCCTTATATTTGTCTATGCTACCATCTGATTTAAACTTGGGTTTGTATATCCATTTGCATCCTATTGGCTTTTTATGTTTAGGCAATTCAGTCAATTCCCAGGTATTTTTTTGCATTATTGATTCATATTCCTCCTCCATTGCATTTCTCCATTAATCATGTGCATTGGCTTCATCAAAACTAATGGGTTCAATGATATTCGAAATGCTACTCATAAGGGGATAGTCTTTGTACCTTTCAGGAGCTCGAACCTGTATTGAAGATCTTCTTAGCTGTTGATTACCTTCCTCTTCGCTGTGTGAACTTTTGTCTTCATCACTAGTTGAGCTTGGACTGTTTGTATCATTGAATCCCTCTTGCTATTGCTGATGTTCATGTGTGTTTGGCTGCTGTAATACAATTTGTTGTTCTTGTGTAACCCCTTCATCAAGAACTTTATGCCATTCCTCATTACTTTTGTTGCTATTCTCTTGAATTTATGTTTCTTGTTCATGGAAGAGTACATCTCTACTCACAAATACCTTGTGAGTAGAAGGATCAAACAATTTATACGCTTTGAATTGAGAACAGTAACCTATGAAGATACATTTAATGGCTTTAGCATGCAGTTTCTTCCTATTTTCCTTTGGAATATGTGCAAAAGCTGTACATCCAAAAACTTTCAAATTTTGAACTACTGGTTTGGAACCATACAAAGCTTCAAAAGGAGTAATATTATCAAGACTTCTAGTTGGACTTCTATTCTTTAGGTAAACAACAGTATTTATGGCTTCACCCCAGAAGGTATTTGAGATATCCTTACCTTTCATCATACTGTGTGCACACTCTACCAGGGTTCTATTTTTCCTTTCAGCAACTCCATTCTGCTATGGAGTGCTGGGTACTGTAAACTGCTTTACTATTCCATTATCTTTGCAATATTTGTTGAAGTCCCCTGATTTATACTCTCCCCCTTGATCTGAATGAAGGATTTTAATGGATTTTTCTATCTACTTTTCAACCATGTTTCGGAACTCCTTAAAGTACTCAAAAACATCACTCTTTCTTCTAAGAAAGTAAACCCATGTGTATCTTGTGCAATCATCAATAAATAATAGAAAATAAAATGCACCTCCTAAGGATCTAGTCTACATGGGCTCGCAAACATCAGTATGCACAAGATCTAACACATCTCTTTTTTTCCTATCAGGATTAGAAGGAAATTCATTTCTGTGTATCTTTCCTAATGCACATCCTTCACAAGCAATGTTCACATTTTTTAACATGGGAAGTCCTTCAACCATATTATGCTTCAATAATAACAAGAAATATTGATGATTGATGTGGCCATACCTTTGATGCCAAAGACTCTCTGTTGGCATGATTGCAGAAGTTAATGCGTAATCCTCTTTACTAGTAACATCAAGCTTGTATAGGCCTCCTACTCTGACTCCCTTTGCAAGAGTTTTGTATTGGTCCAGTAAGTCCTTCACTATGCAGTAGTTTTTGAAGAATTCAACCTTCAAATTCTGATCTGTAATAGTAGACACAGATATCAGATTTGTCTTTATCCCTGGCACATACACCACATTGCAAATGTGACGAACACTACCATTTGGCAATGTCACTGGAATATCTCAGTATCCCCTGATCTAATAAGCACGGTCATCACCAAGATATATACTAGCACCATTCTGTGTTTCTTTATAGTTAGTATACCACTTCTTATTACAAGTCATATGCACTGATGCTCCGGAGTCAACAAACCAAGGATCAATATCATCAATTTCAGCAGATAAAGTAGCATTAGACACAAACAGTCTAAGATCCCTTGAGTCAAAGTTTGGCGTTTTAGAAATCTCATCAGCAATTTCATCTCTAGCCATAAACAGTTTTAGATCATGTGGTGAAGAGTCTTCAGCAAAATGACCTGAATATTTTCTAGGTTGTCTATTCCTAGCCTCATCATTATTTTTCTTATGACAGTCTTTAATAAGATGTCCAGGTCGACCACAATAAAACAACTTTTTGACTCATTCCTATTAGATGGCATACCTTGATTTGGTCTTTGAGGAGCTCTACTCTGTGATGAACTGCCTCCTCTACCTCTTTCTCCTGATCTCCCTCTCGGAGGTCTCTTATTTGACCACAATGCCAAACCTGAATCTTGAGGCTTAAAGTCCCCACACCTCTCTTCTTCTTGTAGCAAAATACCTGTCAGCTCTTCAAAAGTAGGAGGTTTCTCCCTTGCTGTGAGACCTGTTAAAAACATATGGTAGTCCTCTAGCATACCATTCAATGTAATTGTTACAAGATCAGTGCTGGAGACCTTTTCTCCTATGTCTCCTAGCTTATTTTTCACTTCTTTGAGACGACCCAAGAAAGAAATAACAGACTCATTTGCATCCATCTTAATGCCTAGCAATTTAGTTTTTAAGAAAAGCAGACGGTTTGTATTGCTAGTTTCATATAGATCTTTAAGTGTTGTCCATGTTTCAGTAGAAGTTTTAGCTTCTCTGATATGTGGAATAACACTATCTTTTACAGACATTAGTAATAGTACCTTGGATTTGTTCTCGCGCTTATCCCACTCTTGAATTTGTGCTGGTGTTCCACCCGCAGCTGCTACAGGTTTCGCTTCATCTCCATTGGTGATTGTCCAGACACCATAGCCTTCCATCAGGGGTTGCATTTTGAATTTCCAATTTATGAAATTCGATCCATCCAATTTGTTGGCCTCATTGAGATAGGTCTCTGCCAATGGATTTGACATCTCAGGAACTCCTTCTTTTCGTTCTTTACCAACAGAGAAGAGTTTCAGGCAGCGATTTCACCCCAGTCGCAGGCAGGATAGGCCCAGCTCTCCTCACATGCTGCAAACGGCAATGAAATCCCAACGATTTAGCACAGGCTTCTTCACAGTTTTGATGGGCCTCTTCAGATCTGGGTGCTGGGTACTCTCTGGGCAGCTTCTCCTCAGCAATATCTGGCTGACACATTGAAGGTATCTGGTTCAGGTCCAGGCAGCGATTTCAATTTTCATATTATATGCAAACAACAGTGCGACCTCCAGCAAACAGATGCGTCTCACGGCTCCTTCCAGCGAACAGATTTGGCTACGGTCAGTTCCTCCCTCGGCTCCTGCGCTCACGATGGTTGATCCCTTTGCCATCTCCTTCACAAAGATGTTTAATACGACTGACGGCAGTTCCTTTCTCCAGTGAATTCACCACTCCTCATAGCTAACTGCTTACTCACAGCTTCACGCCTTAGTGACCATCAATCTTTGCACAGATGAAGGCAGCGTTTCTCACGGCTGATTGAATGGATCTCCTTTCCACAACGATTTGCACAGTAGGACGGACGACTTCTCTAGGTTCCTCCACAGCGATTTGCACAGGACGGATGGCTTCTCCCAGCAGGACATGAAGGCTCTCACAACAGGAAAATCAGGCTCTTCACAACAGGTTGCAATGGCTGTGATACCAAGTTAAAATAGCGTGCAGTGAAATGAAGAAAAGAGAACACATTGAGGAAAACAGAACTAATACGGAGAGTAACACTCAATCCATTTATATTGAAGAAAATAGTTGCAACAAACACCGATGAAATAGGATCTGCGTTAAGTGAACTACCGTTCAACTAACTGACTCATAAATTCTCCATTATTTCAAGTCAAATCCCTCCCGGGTAATTGATGGAATGGATTCCCAAATGTACATAAACTAAATCAAATTATAAAATTCAATAATGGGATGTGTATAATACATTATATGAGACTCATATGCAGAACCAATCAAACTCCCATGGCTTTTATCACTTTCTTCAATCAGATATAAAAAACTAGTTTTGGACCCTTGGGTAAATGAGATGTAGTTTTCCCCAAATGCTATCAAATTTGACACAATGGCCACAAATTCTCAGTTACATACCATGAAACCCATAATATAATTTAATTACATTTCATTCATTCATAAATCATCAATGGTCCACACATATATTTGATGCCATCAATATTGCAAACGTTTACAACAAGGTATTGGGGAAATGGCACTGTTTCTTCAATATTGGTCAATAATACATGAGATATATTTGATTTTAGACCTGAGAGTTTTATGAACTTAAATAACAGATAATTTACATCAGAATACAAAATACTGGAGCAATATAATCTCCGTCAAAGAGATGAATAGATCACCAAGTGCGCCTCACTCCATAGAGCTGAAATATGGTGAGAAAACTTGAGATGAATGGAAGAACAAGATGATATTGAGATGTCCATGAACTTAATGTATATTGCACCTAAAAATAAGACTCCATTAAATCTCCATGAAAAACCTGAGTGGGATATCCAAACACCAACTAGTATGGGAATCTTTCACCCTCGAAATTGGCTTAAGCAAGAAAACTAGTCATCCACAAGCTCTCACAATTTACAAATGACAATTTCACAAATGAGAAAAAATATTATTCTCATAGATGATCCCTGTAATTTATAAAAATTATTAGTCTTCTAAGGTTTCAAATCCATCCATAAACCAAATCCAAGTCGAATTGGTGTGGCTTCTCATGCTATGCCATGTGGCCTCTCTCTTCACCTTCCCTAGTCATTAATAGCTTGACTTAGTAGTCATTGATTTAGTCATTGATTTGGTCATTGATAGACAATGCTTTAGTCATTGATAGTCAATGATTTAGTCATTGTTTTAGTCATTGATAGTTAATGATTTAGTCACAGATTTAGTCATTGATTTAGTCACTGAATTAATCATTGATTTAGTCGTTGATTTAGTCACTGATTGCAACCATTAATGACCAAATATACGACTAAATAAACTACTAGATGTTAACATATTAATGACTAAGATAAATACAACTAAGATACGAGAAATTAGCTACTAATAGTCGTATATATGTGAATTTAGTCGTTTTTGTAGTCACAAATTTATGATAGGGCACGGAGGAATCGAACCACCAACCTCCTGCCTATAATTAGGAAGGCGCTCTACCATTGAGCTAGCACCCTTTAAGAAGTTGTTATTGCTTGACAATGATGATATTCAAACAAATTTATGATAGATATCAATCTACAAACTACATAATTATTACTATTACAACTTACCAGTAACTAGTATTTATAAAAGTAGTCATTTACGTAGTGGAGAATTGTAAAATATAAGAAGGAGCTACGTTGGATGATTTCGCAAATCTCGACATTTCGATCCCTACTATGGGAAGGGTAAGGAAGCTGTTGTGTCCCCATTACACCAATCACAGCAGGCACGCCTCGCTCCAAAGAAAATTGCACTTGGGCTTCATGTGAATCCCTTGGTGCAAATGACATGGTCAAAACATTTCTCTTCAAAATTTAAGCACCCCAGCTTGCCACCTAAGCATGCCATAAGGATTTCAGATAAGAGCATATCCTCAAACTCCATAAATCATTGCAAAAACAAAATACAGAACTTATCACCAAACTTTGCCACCCGTGCATATATATAGTTGTCATTAATAATCTTAACCAGCTCAGGGAGGTATTTCACAATTAATATTCACCAATATCCTTTGTAAACTGCTAGAGAAGCCAAGTTTGTTCACCTGCTATCTTGTTTCTCAAAGTCCATTCGTTTTAGCTCGAAACTTGAGGTAGACTTGATTTATGTTCATAACTCACCTATTGACATAATTATGTCTACAAGATTTAATATTTGTATTTTCGTTTTTTATTGTAGGATATTTATTATTTAAAATGTCAAAAGCACAAGGAATAGGGAAGCTACCTTATCATGGGAAGTTGAAGAAAGTCCCAACCCTTGGAAATATACAGATCCAATGTTGCTCACGGATACAAATCATTTCATTGGATTCTAAGATGACCTTCAGTGCCCAAATACATGTATAGAATGTTCGTCAATGAAGACTTCCATAAGGACCATGATGACTTAGAGGTTTTTTGAAATATCAAAAAGCACATCC
>LPNX010723606.1:0-17142 GCA_001517045.1 Pseudotsuga menziesii
GCCAAACCCTAACAAAACTGCATGATGCAGTGTCAGCTTTGACCAGATTCTTAGAATTTAAACCTGATCATATGTTTGGATGCATATTGGATAGACAAGCATGGACGCCCACTTTCGCGACGTTTCAAGCTATGTTGACCCCCTTTACGCCCAACCCTGTTGAAACCGCACGACGGAGTTTCCCTTTCGAGTAGTTTCTTAGAATTTAAATTTGATCATAAATTTGGATGCCAATTTAATCAACAAGCATGCATGCAAACATATCATACATTCTAAAATATTTTCACCCCCATTAAGCCCAACCTTAGCAAAACCGCACAACGAAGTTTCACGTTTGACTAATTTCTCAAAATTAAAATTTAATCATAGATTTAAATCCGCATTTGTAAAATAAGAGTGCATGCCAACTTTCACGATGTTGAGAGCTATTTTCACCATCTTTAAGCCAAACCCTAACAAAACTGCATGATGCAGTCTCAGCTTTCACCAGATTCTTAGAATTTAAACCTGATCTTATGTTTGGATGCATATTGGATAGACAAGCATGCACGCCAACTTTCGCGACGTTGCAAGCTATTTTTACCCCCTTTAGGCCCAACCCTGTTGAAACCGCACGACGGAGTTTCCATTTCAAGCAGTTTCTTAGAATTTAAATTTGATCATAAATTTGGATGCCAATTTGATCAACAAGCGTGCATGGAAACTTTTGAGACATTCCAAAATATTTTCACCCCCTTTAAGCCGAACCTTAGCAAAACCGCACAACGAAGTTTCACGTTTGATTAATTTCTCAAAATTAAAATTTAATCATAGATTTAAATCCGCATTTGGAAAATAAGAGTGCATGCCAACTTTCACGATGTTGAGAGCTATTTTCGCCATCTTTAAGCCAAACCCTAACAAAACTGCATGATGCAGTCTCAGCTTTGACCAGATTCTTAGAATTTAAACCTGATCATATGTCTGGATGCATATTGGATAGACAAGGACGCAGGCCAACTTTCGCGATGTTTCAAGCTATTTTGACCCCCTTTAAGCCCAACCCTGTTGAAATAGCACGACGTACTTTCCCTTCCGAGCAGTTCCTTAGAATTTAAATTTGATCATAAATTTGGATGCCAATTTGATCAACAAGCATGCATGCAAACGTTTGAGACATTCCAAAATATTTTCATCCCCTTTAAGCCCAACCTTAGCAAAACCGCCCAACGAAGTTTCACGTTTGACTAATTTCTCAAAATTAAAATTTAATCATAGATTTAAATCTGCATTTGGAAAATAAGAGTGCATGCCAACTTTCACGATGTTCAGAGCTTTTTTCGCAAACTTTAAGCCAAACCCTAACAAAACTGCATGATGCAGTCTCAGCTTTGACCAGATTCTTAAAATTTAAACCTGATCATATGTTTGGATGCATATTGGATAGACAAGCACGCACGCCAACTTTCGCGACGTTTCAAGCTATTTTGACACCCTTTAAGCCCAAGTCTGTTGAAACCGTACGACAGAGTTTCCCTTTCGAGCAATTTCTTAAAATTTAAATTTGATCATCAATTTGGATGCCAATTTGATCAACAAGCGTGCATGCAAACTTTTGAGACATTCCAAAATATTTTTTCACCCCCTTTACGGCCAACCTTAGCAAAACCGCACACCGAAGTTTCACGTTTGACTAATTTCTCAAAATTAAAATTTAATCATAGATTTAAATCCGCATTTTGAAAATAAGAGTGCATGCCAACTTTCACGATGTTGAGAGCTATTTTCTCCATCTTTAAGCCAAACCCTAACAAAACTGCATGATGCAGTATCAGCTTTGACCAGATTCTTAGAATTTAAACCTGATCATATGTTTGGATGCATATTGGATAGACAAGCATGGACGCCAACTTTCGCGACATTTCAAGCTATGTTGACCCCCTTTACGCCCAACCCTGTTGAAACCGCACGACAGAGTTTCCCTTTCGAGGAGTTTCTTAGAATTTAAATTTGATCATAAATTTGGATGCCAATTTGATCAACAAGCATGCAT
Organism: Pseudotsuga menziesii; assembly: GCA_001517045.1. NCBI lineage: Eukaryota > Viridiplantae > Streptophyta > Pinopsida > Pinales > Pinaceae > Pseudotsuga > Pseudotsuga menziesii. The sequence goes on from LPNX010723606.1 coordinate 2,033, forward strand.
GCAAACTTATGAGACATTCCAAAATATTTTCACCCCCATTAAGCCCAACCTTAGCAAAACCGCACAACGAAGTTTCACGTTTGACTAATTTCTCGAAATTAAAATTTAATCATAGATTTAAATCCGCATTTGGAAAATAAGAGTGCATGCCAACTTTCACGATCTTGAGAGCTATTTTCGCCATCTTTAAGCCAAACCCTAACAAAACTGCATGATGCAGTCTCATGCACGCCAACTTTCGTGACCTTTCAAGCCATTTTGACCCCCTTTAGGCCCAACCCTCTTTAAACCGCACGACGGAGTTTCCCTTTCGAGCAGTTTCTTAGAATTTAAATTTGATCATAAATTTGGATTCCAATGTGATCAACAAGCGTGCATGCAAACTTTTGAGACATTCGAAAATATTTTCACCCCCTATAAGCCCAACCTTAGCAAAACCGCACAACGAAGTTTCACATTTGACTAGTTTCTCAAAAATAAAATTTAATCATAGATTTAAATCCGCATTTGGAAAATAAGAGTGCACGCCAACTTTCACGATGTTGAGCGCTATTTTCGCCATCTTTAATCCAAACACTAACAAAACTGCATGATGCAGTCTCAGCTTTGATCAGATTCTTAGAATTTAAACCTGATCATATGTTTGGATGCATATTGGATAGACAAGCATGCACGCCAAATTTCACGACGTTTCAAGCCATTTTGACGCCCTTTAGGCCCAACCCTGTTGAAACCGCACGACAGAGTTTCCCTTTCGAGCAGTTTCTTAGAATTAAAATTTGATCATAAATTTGGATGCCAATTTGATCAACAAGCGTGAATGCAAACTTTTGAGACATTCCAAAATATTTTCACCCCCTTTAAGCCCAAACTTAGCAAAACTGCACAACGAAGTTTCACGTTTGACTAATTTCTCAAAATTAAAATTTAATCATAGATTTAAATCCGCATTTGGAAAATAAGACTGCATGCCAACTTTCACGATGTTGAAAGCTATTTTCGCCATCTTTAAGCCTAACCCTAACAAAACTGCATGATGCAGTCTCAACTTTGACCAGATTCTTAGAATTTAAACCTGATCATATGTTTGGACTCATATTGGATAGACAAGCATGCACGCCAACTTTTGCGACGTTTCAAGCCATTTTGACCCCCTTTCGGCCCAATCCTGTTGAAACCGCACGACGGAGTTTCCCTTTCGAGCAGTTTCTTAGAATTTAAATTTGATCATAAATTTGGATGCCAATTTGATCAACAAGCGTGCATGCAAACTTTTGAGACATTCCAAAATATTTTCACCCCCTTTAAGCCCAACCTTAGCAAAACCGCACAACGAAGTTTCACAATTGACTAATTTCTCAAAGTTAAAATTTAATCGTAGATTTAAATCCGCATTTGGAAAATAAGAGTGCATGCCAACTTTCACGATGTTGAGAGCTATTTTTGCCATCTTTAAGCCAAACCCTAACAAAACTGCATGATGCAGTCTCAACTTTGACCAGATTCTTAAAATTTAAATCTGATCATATGTTTGGATGCATATTGGATAGACAAGCATGCACGCCAACTTTCACGACGTTTCAAGCGATTTTGAGCCCCTTTAGGCCCAACTCTGTTGAAACCGCACGACGGAGTTTCCCTTTCGAGCAGCTTCTTAGAATTTAAATTTGATCATAAATTTGGATGCCAATTTGATCAACAAGCGTGGATGCAAACTTTTGAGACATTCCAAAATATTTTCACGCCCTTTAAGCCCAACCTTAACAAAACCGCACAACGAAGTTTCACGTTTGACTAATTTCTCGAAATTAAAATTTAATCATAGATTTTAATCCGCATTTGGAAAATAAGAGTGCATGCCAACTTTCAAGATGTTGAGAGCTATTTTCGCCATTTTTAAGCCAAACCCTAACAAAACTGCATGATGCAGTCTCAGCCTTGACCAGATTCTTAGAATTTAGACCTGATCATATGTTTGGATGCATATTGGCTAGACAAGCATGCGCACCAACTTTCGCGACCTTTCAAGCCATTTTGACCCCCTTTAGGCCCAACCCTGTTGAAACCACACGACGGAGTTTCCCTTTCGAGCAGTTTCTTAGAATTTAAATTTGATCATAAATTTGGATGCCAATTTGATCAACAAGCGTGCATGCAAACTTTTGAGACATTCCAAAATATTTTCTCCCCCTTTAAGCCCAACCTTACAAAAACCACACAACGAAGTTTCACATTTGACTAATTTCTCAAAATTAAAATTTAATCATAGATTTAAATCCGCATTTGGAAAATAAGAGTGCATGCCAACTTTCACGATGTTGAGAGCTATTTTCACCATCTTTAAGCCAAACCCTAACAAAACTGCATGATGCAGTCTCAGCTTTGACCAGATTCTTAGAATTTAAACCTGATCATATGTTTGGATGCATATTGGATAGACAAGCATGCACGCCAACTTTCGTGACGTTTCAAGCCATTTTGAATCCCTTTAGGCCCAACCCTGTTGAAACCGCACGACAGAGTTTCCCTTTTGAGCAGTTTCTTAGAACTAAAATTTGATCATAAATTTGGATGCCAATTTGATCAACAAGCGTGCATGCAAACTTTTGAGACATTCCAAAATATTTTCACCCCCTTTAAGCCCAACCTTAGCAAAACCGCACAACGAAGTTTCACGTTTGACTAATTTCTCAAAATTAAAATTAAATTATAGATTTAAATCCACATTTGGAAAATGAGAGTGCATGCCAACTTTCACGATGTTGAAAGCTATTTTCGCCATATTTAAGCCAAACCCTAACAAAACTGCATGATGCAGTCTCAACTTTGACCAGATTCTTAGAATTTAAACCTGATCGTATGTTTGGACTCATATTGGATAGACAAGCATGCACGCCAACTTTTGCGACGTTTCAAGCCATTTTGACCCCCTTTAGGCCCAATCCTGTTGAAACCGCACGACGGAGTTTCCCTTTCGAGCAGTTTCTAAGAAGTTAAATTTGATAATAAATTTGGATGCCAATTTGATCAACAAGCGTGCATGCAAACTTTTGAGAGATTCCAAAATATTTTGACCCCCTTTAAGCCCAACCTTAGCAAAACCTCACAACGAAGTTTCACGTTTGACTAATTTCTCAAAATTAAAATTTAATCATAGATTTAAATCCGCATTTGGAAAATAAGAGTGCATGCCAACTTTCACGATGTTGAGAGCTATTTTCGCCATGTTTAAGCCAAACCCTAACAAAACTGCATGATGCAGTCTCAGCTTTGTCCAGATTCTTAGAATTTAAGCCTGATCATATGTTTGGATGCATATTGGATAGACAAGCATGGACGCGAACTTTCACGACGTTTCAAACCATTTTGAGCCCCTTTAGGCCCAACTCTGTTGAAACCGCACGACGAAGTTTCCCTTTCGAGCAGCTTCTTAGAATTTAAATTTGATCATAAATTTGGATGCCAATTTGATCAACAAGTGTGCATGCAAACTTTTGAGACATTCCAAAATATTTTCACCCCCTTTAAGCCGAACCTTAGCAAAACCGCACAACGAATTTTCACGTTTGACAAATTTCTCAAAATTAAAATTTAATCATAGATTTAAATCCGCATTTGGAAAATAAGAGTGCATGCCAACTTTCACGATGTTGAGAGCTATTTTCGCCATCTTTAAGCCAAACCCTAACAAAACTGCATGATGAAGTCTCAGCTTTGACCAGATTCTTAGAATTAAACCTGATCATATGATTGGATGCATATTCGATAGACAAGGACGCATGCAAACTTTCGCGATGTTTCAAGCTATTTTGACCACCTTTAAGCCCAACCCTGTTGAAACAGCACGACGTACTTTCCCTTTTGAGCAGTTTCTTAGAATTTAAATTTGATCATAAATTTGGATGCCAATTTGATCAACAAGCATGCATGCAAACTTTTGAGACATTCCAAAATATTTTCATCCCCTTTAAGCCCAACCTTAGCAAAACCGCACAACGAAGTTTCACGTTTGACTAATTTCTCAAAATTAAAATTTAATCATAGATTTAAATCCGCATTTGGAAAATAAGAGTGCATGCCAACTTTCACGATGTTGAAAGCTATTTTCGCCATCTTTAAGCCAAACCCTAAAAAAACTGCATGATGCAGTCTCAACTTTGACCAGATTCCTAGAATTTAAACCTGATCATATGTTTGGATGCATATTGGATAGACAAGCATGCACGCCAACTTTTGCGACGTTTCAAGCCATTTTCACCCCCTTTAGGCCCAATCGTGTTGAAACCGCACGACGAAGTTTCCCTTTCCAACAGTTTCTTAGAATTTAAATTTGACCATAAATTTGGATGCCAATTTGATCAACAAGCGTGCATGCAAACTTTTGAGAGATTCCAAAAATATTTTCACCCCCTTTAAGCTGAACATTAGCAAAACCGCACAACGAAGTTTCACTTATGACTAATTTATCAAAATTAAAATTTAATCATAGATTTAAATCCGCATTTGGAAAATAAGAGTGCATGCCAACTTTCACGATGTCCAGAGCTATTTTCGCCATCTTTAAGCCAAACTCTAACAAAACTGCATGATGCAGCCTCAGCTTTGACTAGATTCTTAGAATTTAAACCTGATCATATGTTTGGATGCATATTGGATAGACAACATGCACGCCAACTTTCGCGACGTTTCAAGCTATTTTGACCCCCTTTAATCCCAACCCTATTGAAACCGCATGACGAAGTTTCCCTTACGAGCAGTTTCTTAGAATTTAAATTTTATCATAAATTTGGATGCCAATTTGATCAACAAGCGTGCATGCAAACTTTTGAGACATTCCAAAATATTTTCACCCCCTTTAAGGCCAACCTTAGCAAAACCGCACAACGAAGTTTCACATTTGACTAATTTCTCAAAATTAAAATTTAATCATAGATTTTGATCCCCATTTGGAAAATAAGACTGCATGCCAACTTTCACGATGTTGGGTGCTATTTTCGCCATCTTTAAGCCAAACCCTAACAAAACTGCATGATGCGGTCTCAGCTTTGACCAGATTCTTAGAATTTAAACCTGATCATATGTTTGGATAAAAATTGGATAGACAAGCATGCACGCCAACTTTCAAGACATTTCAAGCTATTTTGACCCCCTTTACGCCCAACCCTGTTGAAACCGTACGACGGAGTTTCCCTTTCGAGCAGTTTCTTAGAATTTAAATTTGATCATAAATTTGGATGCCAATTTGATCAACAAGCGTGCATGCAAACTTTTGAGACATTTCAAAATATTTTCACTCCCTTTAAGCCGAACCTTAGCAAAACCGCGCAACGAAGTTTCACGTTTGACTAATTTCTCAAAGTTAAAATTTAATCATAGATTTAAATCCGCATTTGGAAAATAAGAGTGCATGCCAACTTTCACGATGTTGAGAGCTATTTTCGCCATCTTTAAGCCAAACCCTAACAAAACTGCATGATGGAGTCTCAGCTTTCACAAGATTCTTAGAATTTAAACCTGATCATATGTTTGGATGCATATTGGATAGACAAGGACGCACGCAAACTTTCGCGATGTTTCAAACTAATTTGACCACCTTTAAGCCCAACCTTGTTGAAACAGCACGACGTACTTTCCCTTTCGAGCAGTTTCTTAGAATTTAAATTTGATCATAAATTTGGATGCCAATTTGATCAACAAGCATGCATGCAAACTTTTGAGACATTCCAAAATATTTTCATCCCCTTTAAGCCCAGCCTTAGCAAAACCGCACAACGAAGTTTCACGTTTGACTTATTTGTCAAAATTAAAATTTAATCATAGATTTAAATCCGCATTTGGAAAATAAGAGTGCATGCCAACTTTCACGATGTTGAGAGCCATTTTCACCATCTTTAAGCCAAACCCTAACAAAACTGCATGATGTAGTCTCAGCTTTGACCAGATTCTTAGAATTTAAACCTGATCATATGTTTGGATGCAGATTGGATAGACAAGCATGCATGCCAACTTTCGCGATGTTTCAAGCTATTTTGACCCCCTTTAAGCCCAACGCTGTTGAAACTGGACGACGGAGTTTCCCTTACGAGTAGTTTCTTAGAATTTAAATTTCATCATAAATTTGGATGCCAATTTGATCAACAATCGTGCATGCAAACTTTTGAGACATTCCAAAATATTTTCACCCCCTTTATGGCCAACCTTAGCAAAACCGCACAACGAAGTTTCACGTTTGACTAATTTCTCAAAATTAAAATTTAATCATATATTTAAATCCGCATTTGGAAAATAAGAGTGCATGCCAACTTTCACGATGTTGAGAGCTATTTTTTCCATCTTTAAGCCAAACCCTAACAAAACTACATGATGCAGTCTCAACTTTGACCAGATTCTTAAAATTTAAACCTGATCATATGTTTGGATGCATATTGGATAGACAAGCATGCACGCCAACTTTCACGACGTTTCAACCTATTTTGACCCCCTTTACGCCCAACCCTATTGAAACCGCACGACGGAGTTTCCCTTTCGAGCAGTTTCTTAGAATTTAAATTTGATCATAAATTTCGATGCCAATTTGATCAACCAGCGTGCATGCAAACTTTTGAGACATTCCAAAATATTTTCACCCCCTTTAAGCCCAACCTTAGCAAAACCGCACAACGAAGTTTCACGTTTGACTAATTTCTCAAACTTAAAATTTATTCATAAATTTAAATCCGCATTTGGAAAATAAGAGTGCATGCCAACTTTCACGATGTTGAGAGCTATTTTCGCCATTTTTTATCCAAACCCTAACAAAACTGCATGATACAGTCTCAGCTTTAACCAGATTCTTAGAATTTAAACCTGATCATATGTTTGGATGCATATTGGATAGACAAGCATCCACGCCAACTTTCGCAACGTTTCAAGCCATTTTGACCCCCTTTAGGCCCAACCCTGTTGAAACAGCACGACGGAGTTTCACTTTCGAGCAGTTTCTTAGAATTAAAATTTGATCATAAATTTTGATGCCAATTTGATCAACAAGCGTGCATGCAAACTTTTGATACATTCCAAAATATGTTCACCCCCTTTAATTCCAACTTTAGAAAAACCGCACAACGAACTTTCAGGTTTGACTAATTTCTCAAAATTAAAATTTAATCATAGATTTAAATCCGCATTTGGAAAATAAGAGTAAATGCCAACTTTCACAATGTTGAAAGCTAATTTCGCCATCTTTAAGCCAAACCCTAACAAAACTGCATGATGCAGTCTCAGCTTTGACCAGATTCTTAGAATTTAAACCTGATCATATGCTTGGATGCATATTGGATAGACAAGCATGCACGCCAACTTTTGCGACGTTTCAAGCCATTTTGACCCCCTTTAGGCCCAATCCTGTTGAAATCGCACGACAGAGTTTCCGTTTCGAGCAGTTTCTTAGAATTTAAATTTGATCATAAATTTGGATGCCAATTTGATCAACAAGCGTGCATGCAAACTTTTGAGAGATTCCAAAATATTTTCACCCCCTTTAAGCCCAACCTTAGCAAAACCGCACAACGAAGTTTCACGTTTGACTAATTTCTCAAAATTAAAATTTAATCATAGATTTAAATCCGCATTTGGAAAATAAGAATGCATGCCAACTTTCACGATGTTGAGAGCTATTTTCGACATCGTTAAGGCAAACCCTAACAAAACTGCATGATGCAGTCTCAACTTTGACCAGATTCTTAGAATTTAAACCTAATCATATGTTTGGATGCATATTGGATAGACAAGCATGCACGCCAACTTTCGCGACGTTTCATGCTATTTTGACCCCCTTTAAGCCCAACCTTGTTGAAACCACACGACGGAGTTTCCCTTTCGAGCAGTTTCTTAGAATTTAAATTTGATCAACAAACGTGCATGCAAACTTTTGAGACATTCCAAAATATTTTCGCCCCCTTTAAGCCCAACCTTAGCAAAACCGCACAACGAAGTTTCACGTTTGACTAATTTCTCAAAATTAAAATTTAATCATAGATTTAAATCCGCATTTGGAAAATAAGAGTGCATGCCAACTTTCACGATGTTGAGAACTATTTTTGCCATCTTTAAGACAAACCCTAACAAAACTACATGATGTAGTCTCAGCTTTGACCAGATTCTTAGAATTTAAACCTGATCATATGTTTGGATGCATATTTGATAGACAAGTATGCACGCCAACTTTCGCGACATTTCAAGCTATTTTTCCTCCCTTTAAGTCCAACCCTGTTGAAACTGCACGACGGAGTTTCCCTTTCGACTAGTTTCTTAGAATTTAAATTTGATCATAAATTTGGATGCCAATTTGATCAACAAGCATGCATGCAAACTTTTGAGACATTCCAAAATATTTTCACCCCGTTTAAGCCCAACCTTAAAAAAACCGCACAACGAAGTTTCACGTTTGACTAATTTCACAAAATTAAAATTTAATCTAGATTTAAATCCGCATTTGGAAAATAAGAGTGCATGCCAACTTTCACGATGTTGAGAGCTATTTTCCCCATCTTTAAGCCAAACCTTAACAAAACTGCATCATGCACTCTTAGCTTTGACCAGATTCTTAAAATTTAAACCTGATCATATGTTTGGATGCATATTGGATAGACAAGCATGCATGCCAACTTTCAAGACGTTTCAAGCTATTTTGACCCCCTTTAATCCCAACCCTGTTGAAACCGCACGAAGGAGTTTCCCTTTCGAGCAGTTTTTTAGAATTTAAATTTGATCATAAATTCGGATGCCAATTTGATCAACAAGCGTGCATGCAAACTTTTGAGACATTCCAAAATATTTTCACCCCCTTTAGGGCAAACCTTAGCAAAACCGCACAACGAAGTTTCACGTTTGACTAATTTCTCAAAATTAAAATTTAATCATAGATTTTAATCCGGATTTGGAAAATAAGACTCCATGCCAACTTTCACGATGTTGGGAGCTATTTTCGCCATCTTTAAGCCAAACCCTAACAAAACTGCATGATGCAGTCTCAAGTTTGACCAGATTCTTAGAATTTAAACCTGATCATATGTTTGGATAAAAATTGGATAGACAAGCATGCACGCCAACTTTCGCGACATTTCAAGCTATTTTGACCCCCTTTACGCCCAACCCTGTTGAAACCGTACGACGGAGTTTCCCTTTCCAGCAGTTTCTTAGAATTTAAAATTGATCATAAATTTGGATGCCAATTTGATCAACAAGCGTGCATGCAAACTTTTGAGACATTCCAAAATATTTTCACCCCCTTTAAGCCCAACCTTAGCAAAACCGCACAACGAAGTTTCACGTTTGACTAATTTCTCAAAACTAAAATTTAATCATAGATTTAAATCCGCATTTGGAAAATAAGAGTGCTTGCCAACTTTCACGATGTTGAGAGCTATTTTTGCCATATTTAAGCCAAACCCTAACAAAACTGCATGATGCAGTCTCAACTTTGACCAGATTCTTAGAATTTAAACCTGATCATATGTTTGGATGCATATTGGATAGACAAGGACGAACGCCAACTTTCGCGATGTTTCAAGCTATTTTGACCACCTTTAAGCCCAACCCTGTTGAAACAGCACGACGGAGTTTCGCTTTCGAGGAGTTTCTTAGAATTTAAATTTGATCATAAATTTGCATGCGAATTTGATCAACAAGCATGCATGCACACTTATGAGACATTCCAAAATATTTTCACCCCCTTTAAGCCCAACCTTAGCAAAACCGCACAACGAAGTTTCACGTTTGACTAATTTCTCAAAATTAAAATTTAATCATAGATTTAAATCCGCATTTGTAAAATAAGAGTGCATGCCAACTTTCACCATGTTGAGAGCTATTTTCGCCATCTTTAAGCCAAACCCTAAAGAAACTGCATGATGCAGTCTCAGCTTTCACCAGATTCTTAGAATTTAAACCTGATCTTATGTTTGGATGCATATTGGATAGACAAGCATGCACGCCAACTTTCACGACGTTTCAAGCTATTTTGACCCCCTTTAGGCCCAACCCTTTTGAAACCGCACGACGGAGTTTCCCTTTCGAGCAGTTTCATAGAATTTAAATTTGATCATAAATTTGGATTCCAATTTGATCAACAAGCGTGCATGCAAACTTTTGAGACATTCCAAAATATTTTCACGCCCTTTAACCCCAACCTTAGCAAAACCGCACAACGAACTTTCACGTTTGACTAATTTCTCGAAATTAAAATTTAATCATAGATTTATATCCGCATTTGGAAAATAAGAGTACATTCCAACTTTCACGATGTTGAGATCTATTTTTCGCCATTTTTAAGACAAACCCTAACAAAATTGCATGATGCAGTCTCAGCTTTGACCATATTCTTAGAATTTAAACCTGATCATATGTTTGGATGCATATTGGCTAGACAAGCATGCACTCCAACTTTCGCGACCTTTCAAGCCATTTTGACCCCCTTTAGGCCCAACCCTGTTGAAACCACACGACGGAGTTTCCCTTTCGAGCAGTTTCTTAGAATTAAAAATTGATCATAAATTTGGATGCCAATTTGATCAACAAGGGTGCATGCAAAGTTTTGAGACATTCCAAAATATTTTCACCCCCTTTAAGGCCAACCTTGGCAAAACTGCACAACGAAGTTTCACGTTTGACTAATTTCTCAAAATTAAAATTTAATCGTAGATTTAAATACTCATTTGGAAAATAAGAGTGCATGCCAACTTTCACGATGTTGAGAGCTATTTTCACCATTTTTAAGCCAAACCCTAACAAAACTGCATGATGCAGTCTCAGCATTGACCAGATTCTTAGAATTTAAACCTGATCATATCTTTGGATGCATATTGGATAGACAAGCATGCATGCTAACTTTTGCGACGTTTCAAGCTATTTTGACCCGCTTTAGGCCCAACCCTGTTGAAACCGCACGACGGAGTTTCCCTTTCAAGAAGTTTCTTAGGATTTGAATTTGATCATCAATTTGGATGCCAATTTGATCAACAAGCGTGCATGCAATCTTTTGAGACATTCCAAAATATTTTCACCCCAATTAAGCCCAAGCTTAGCAAAACCGCACAACGAAGTTTCACGTTTGACTAATTTCTCAAAATTAAAATTTAATCATAGATTTAAATCCGCATTTGGAAAATAGGAGTGCATGCCAACTTTCACGATGTTGAGAGCCATTTTGGCCATCTTTAAGCCAAACCCTAACAAAACTGAATGATGCAGTCTCAGCATTGACCAGATTCTTAGAATTTAAACCTGATCATATCCTTGGATGCATATTGGATAGACAAGCATGCACACCAACTTTCACGACGTTTCAAGCTATTTTGACCCCTTTTAAGCCCAACCCTATTGAAACCGCACGACGGAGTTTCCCTTTCGAGCAATTTCTTAGATTTTAAATTTGATCATAAATTTGGATGCCATTTTCATCAAAAAACGTGCATGCAAAGTTTTGAGACATTCCAAAATATTTTTACCCTCTTTAAGCCCAACCTTAGCAAAACCGCACAACGAAGTTTCACGTTTGACTAATTTCTCGAAATTAAAATTTAATCATAGATTTAAATCTGCATTTGGAAAATAAGAGTGCATGCCAACTTTCACGATGTTGAGAGCTATTTTCGCCATCTTTACGCCAAACCCTAACAAAACTGCATGATTTCATCTCGGCTTTGACCAGATTCTTAGAATTCAAACCTGATCATATGTTTGGATGCATATTGGATAGACAAGCAGGCACACCAACATTCACGACGTTTCAAGCAATTTTGACCCCCTTTAAGCCAAACCCTGTTGAAACCGCAAGACGGAGTTTCCCTTCCGAGCGGTTTCTTAGAATTTAAATTTGATCATAAATTTGGATGCCAATTTGATCAACAAGTGTGCATGCAAACTTTTGAGACATTCCAAAATATTTTCACCCCCTTTAAGCCCAACCTTAGCAGAACCGCACAACGAAGTTTCACGTTTGACTAATTTCTCAAAATTAAAATTTAATCATAGATTTAAATCAGCATTTGGAAAATAAGAGTGCATGCCAACTTTCACGATGTTGAGAGCGATTTTCGCCATCTTTAAGCCAAACCCTAACAAAACTACATGATGCAGTCTCAGCTTTGACCAGTTTATTAGAATTTAAACTTCATCATATGTTTGGATGCATATTGGATAGACAAGCATGCACGCCAACTTTCATGACGTTTCAAGCTATTTTGACCCCCTTTAAGCCCAACCCTGTTGAAACCGCACGACGGAGTTTCCCTTTCGAGCAGATTCTTAGAATTTAAATTTGATTATAAATTTGGATGCCAATTTGATCAACAAGCGTGCATGCAAACTTTTGAGACATTCCAAAATATTTTCACCCCCTTTAAGCCCAACCTTAGCAAAACCACACAACGAAGTTTCACGTTTGACTAATGTCCCAAAATTAAAATTTAATCATATATTTAAATCCGCATTTGGAAAATAAGAGTGCATTCCAACTTTCACGATGTTGAGAGCTATTTTCGCCATCTTTAAGCCAAAACCTAACAAAACAGCATGATGCAGTGTCAGCTTTGACCAGATTCTTAGAATTTAAACCTGATCATATGTTTGGATCCATATTGGATAGACAAGCACGCACGCCAACTTTCGCAATGTTTCAAGCTATTTTGACCCCCTTTAAGCCCAACCCTGTTGTAACCGCACGACGGAGCTTCCCTTTCGATCAGTTTCTTAGAATTTAAATTTGATCATAAATTTGGATGCCAATTTAATCAACAATCGTGCATGCAAACTTTTGAGACATTCCAAAATATTTTCACCCCCTTTAAGCCCAACCTTAGCAAAACTGCACAACGAAGTTTCACGTTTGACTAATTTCTCAAAATTAAAATTTAATCATAGATTTAGATCTGCATTTGGAAAATAAGAGTGCATGCCAACTTTCACGATCTTGAGAGCTATTTTCGCCATCTTTAAGCCAAACCCTAACAAAACTGCATTATGCAGTCTCAGCTTTGACCAGATTCTTAGAATTTAAACCTGATCATATGTTTGGATGCATATTGGATAGACAAGCACGCACGCCAACTTTCGCGACCTTTCAAGCTATTTTGACCCCCTTTAAGCCCAACCGTGTTGAAACCGCACGACGGAGTTTCCCTTTCGAGCAGTTTCTTAGAATTTAAATTTGATCATAAATTTGGATGCCAATTTGATCATCAAGCGTGCATGCAAAATTTTGAGACATTGAAAAATATTTTCACCCCCTTTAAGCCCAACCTTAGCAAAACCGCACAACGAAGTTTCACGTTTGACTAATGTCTCAAAATTAAAATTTAATCATAGATTTAAATCTGCATTTGGAAAATAAGAGTGCATGCCAACTTTCACGATGTTGAGAGCTATTTTCGCCATCTTTAATCCAAACACTAACAAAACTGCATGATGCAGTTTAAGCTTTGACCAGTTTCTTAGAATTTAAACCTGATCATATGTTTGGATGAATATTGGATAGACAAGCATGCACGCCAACTTTCGTGACGTTTCAAGCTATTTTGACCCCCTTTAAGCCCAACCCTGTTGAAACCACACGACAGAGTTTCCCTTTCGAGCAATTTCTTAGAATTTAAATTTGATCATAAATTTGGATGCCAATTTGATCAACAAGCGTGCATGCAAACTTTTGAGACATTCCAAAATATTTTCACCCCCTTTAAGCCCAACCTTAGCAAAACCGCACAACGAAGTTTCACGTTTGACTAATTTCTCAAAATTAAAATTTAATCATAGATTTAAATCCGCATTTGGAAAATAAGAGTGCATGCCAACTTTCACGATGTTCAGCTATTTTCGCCATCTTTAAGCCAAACCCTAACAAAACTGCATGATGCAGTCTCATCTTTGACCAGATTCCTAGAATTTAAACCTAATCATATGTTTGGATGCATATTGGATAGACACAGACGCACGCCAACTTTCGCGATGTTTCAAGCTATTTTGACCCCCTTTAAGCCCAACCCTGTTGAAACAGCACGACGTGCTTTCCCTTCCGAGCAGTTTCTTAGAATTTAAATTTGATCATAAATTTGGATGCCAATTTGATAACCAAGCATGCATGCAAACTTTTGAGACATTCCAAAATATTTTCATCCGCTTTAAGCCCAACCTTAGCAAAACCGCACAACGAAGTTTCACATTTGACTAATTTCTCAAAATTAAAATTTAATCATAGATTTAAATCTGCATTTGGAAAATAAGAGTGCATGCCAACTTTCACGATGTTCAGAGCTATTTTTGCCAACTTTAAGCCAAACCCTAACAAAACTGCATGATGCAGTCTCAGCTTTGAAAAGATTCTTAAAATTTAAACCTGATCATATGTTTGGATGCATATTGGATAGACAAGTACGCACGCCAACTTTCGCGACGTTTCAAGCTATTTTGGCCCCCTTTAAGCCCAACCCTGTTGAAACCGTACGACGGAGTTTCCCTTTCGAGCAGTTTCTTAGAATTTAAATTTGATCATAAATTTGGATGCCAATTTGATCAACAAGCATGCATGCAAACTTTTGAGACATTCCAAAAAAATTTCACCCCCTTTAAGCCCAACCCTACCAAAACCGCACAACGAAGTTTCACGTTTGACTAATTTCTCAAAATTAAAATTTAATCATAGATTTAAATCGACATTTGGAAAATAGAGTGCATGCCAACTTTCACGATGTTGAGAGCTATTTTCGCCATCTTTAAGCCAAACCCTAACAAAACTGCATGATGCAGTCTCAGCTTTGACCAGATTCTTAGAATTTAAACCTGATCATATGTTTGGATGCATATTGGATAGACAAGCATGGACGCCAACTTTTACGACGTTTCAAGCTATGTTGACCCCCTTTACGCCCAACCCTGTTGAAACCGCACGACGGAGTTTCCCTTTCGAGTAGTTTCTTAGAATTTAAATTTGATCATAAATTTGGATGCCAATTTGATCAACAAGCATGCATGCAAACTAATGAGACATTCCAAAATATTTTCACCCCCTTTAAGCCCAACCTTAGCAAAACCGCACAACGAAGTTTCACGTTTGACTAATTTCTCAAAATTAAAATTTA
>LPNX010723606.1:17201-27660 GCA_001517045.1 Pseudotsuga menziesii
CATTTGTAAAATAAGAGTGCATGCCAACTTTCACGATGTTGAGAGCTATTTTTGCCATCTTTAAGCCAAACCCTAACAAAACTGCATGATGCAGTCTCTGCTTTCACCAGATTCTTAGAATTTAAACCTGATCTTATGTTGGGATTCATATTGGATAGACAAGCATGGGCGCCAACTTTCGCGACATTTCAAGCTATTTTGACCCCCTTTAGGCCTAACCCTGTTGAAACCGCACGACGGAGTTTCCCTTTCGAGCAGTTTCTTAGAATTTAAATTTGATCATAAATTTGGATGCCAATTTGATCAAAAAGCATGCATGCAAACTTTTGAGACATTCCAAAATATTTTCACGCCCTTTAAGCCCAACCTTAGCAGAACCGCACAACGAACTTTCACATTTGAATAATTTCTCGAAATTAAAATTTAATCATAGATTTAAATCCGCATTTGGAAAATAAGAGTGCATGCTAGCTTTCACGATGTTGAGATCTATTTTCGCCATTTTTAAACCAAACCCTAACAAAACTGCATGATGCAGTCTCAGCTTTGACAAGATTCTTAGAATTTAAACCTGATCATATGTTTGGATGCATATTGGGTAGACAAGCATGCACGCCAACTTTCGCGACGTTTCAAGCCATTTGGACCCACTTTAGACCCAACCCTGTTGAAACCACACGATGGAGTTTCCCTTTCGAGAAGTTTCTTAGAATTAAAAATTGATCATAAATTTGGATGCCAATTTGATCAACAAGCGTGCATGCAAACTTTTGAGACATTCCAAAATATTTTCACCCCCTTTAAGGCCAACCTTAGCAAAACCGCACAACGAAGTTTCACGTTTGACTAATTTCTCAAAATTAAAATGTAATCATAGATTTAAATCCGCATTTGGAAAATAAGAGTGCATGCCAACTTTCACGATGTTGAGAGCTATTTTCGCCATCTTTAAGCCAAACCCTAACAAAACTGCATGATGCAGTCTCAGCGTTGACCAGATTCTTAGAATTTAAACCTGATCATATGTTTGGATGCATATTGGATAGACAAGCACGCACGCCAACTTTTGCGACGTTTCAAGCTATTTTTACCCGGTTTAGGCCTAACCCTGTTGAAACCGCACGACGGAGTTTCCCTTTCGAGCAGTTTCTTAGAATTCAAATTTGATCATAAATTTGGATGCCAATTTGATCAACAAGCGTGCATGCAATCTTTTCAGACATTCCAAAATATTTTCCCCCCCTTTAAGCCCAAGCTTAGCAAAACCGCACAACGAAGTTTCACGTTTGACTAATTTCTCAAAATTAAAATTTAATCATAGATTTAAATCCGCATTTGGAAAATAAGAGTGGATGCCAACTTTCACGATGTTGAGAGCCATTTTGGCCACCTTTAAGCCAAACCCTAACAAAACTGCATGATGCAATCTCAGCTTTGACCAGATTCTTAGAATTTAAACCTGATCATATGTTTTAATGCATATTGGATAGACAAGCATGCACGCCAACTTTCGCGACGTTTCAAGCTATTTTGACCCCCTTTAAGCCCAACCCTGTTGAAACCGCAAGACGGAGTTACCCTTTTGAGCAGTTTCATAGAATTTAAATTTGATCATAAATTTGGGTGCCAATTTGATCAACAAGCGTGCATGCAAACTTTTGAGACATTGCAAAATATTTTCACCCCCTTTAAGCCCAACCTTAGCAAAGCTGCACAACGAAGTTTCACGTTTGACTAATTTCTCAAAATTAAAATTTAATCATAGATTTAAACCGCATTTGGAAAATAAGATTGCATGCCAACTTTCACGATGTTGAGAGCTATTTTCGCCATCTTTAAGCCAAACACTAACAAAACTACATGATGCAGTTTCAGCTTTGACCAGTTTCTTAGAATTTAAACCTGATCATATGTTTGGATGCATATCGGATAGACAAGCATGCATGCCAACTTTCGTGACGTCTCAAGTTATTTTGACCCCCTTTAAGCCAAACCCTGTTGAAACCACACGACGGAGTTTCCCTTCCGAGCAATTTCTTAGAATTTAAATTTGATCATAAATTTGGATGCCAATTTGATCAACAAGCATGCATGCAAACTTTTGAGACATTCCAAAATATTTTCACCCCCTTTAAGCCGAACCTTAGCAAAACCGCACAACGAAGTTTCACGTTTGACTAATTTCTCAAAATTAAAATTTAATCATAGATTTAAATCCGCATTTGGAAAATAAGAGTGCATGCCAACTTTGACGATGTTGAGAGCTATTTTCGCCATCTTTAAGCCAAACCCTAACAAAACTGCATGATGCAGTCTCATCTTTAACCAGATTCTTATAATTTAAACTTCATCATATGTTTGGATGCATATTGGATAGACAAGCATGCACGCCAACTTTCGCGACGTTTCAAGCTCTTTTGACCCCCTTTAAGCCCAACCGTGTTGAAACCGCACGACGGAGTTTCCCTTTCGAGCAGTTTCTTAGAATTTAAATTTGATCATAAATTTGGATGCCAATTTGATCAACAAGCATGCATGCAAACTTTTGAGACATTCCAAAATATTTTCATCCCCTTTAAGCCCAACCTTAGCAAAACCGCACAACGCAGTTTCACGTTTGACTAATTTCTCAAAATTAAAATTTAATCATAGATTTAAATCTGCATTTGGAAAATAAGAGTGCATGCCAACTTTCACGATGTTGAGAGCTATTTTCGCCAACTTTAAGCTAAACCCTAACAAAACTGCATGATGCAGTCTCAGCTTTGACCAGATTCTTAAAATTTAAACCTGATCATATGTTTGGATGCATATTGGATAGACAAGCACGCACGCCAACTTTCGTAACGTTTCAAGCTATTTTGACCCCCTTTAAGCCCAACCCTGTTGAAACTGTATGACGGAGTTTCCCTTTCGAGCAGTTTCTTAGAATTTAAATTTGATCATAAATTTGGATGCCGATTTGATCAACAAGCGTGCATGCAAACTTTTGAGACATTCCAAAATATTTTTTCACCCCCTTTAAGGCCAACCTTAGCAAAACCGCACAACGAAGTTTCACGTTTGACTAATTTCTCAAAATTAAAATTTAATCATAGATTTAAATCCGCATTTGGAAAATAAGAGTGCATGCCAACTTTCACGATGTTGAGAGCATTTTCGCCATCTTTAAGCCAAACCCTAACAAAACTGCATGATGCAGTGTCAGCTTTGACCAGATTCTTAGAATTTAAACCTGATCATATGTTTGGATGCATATTGGATAGACAAGCATGGACACCCACTTTCGCGACGTTTCAAGCTATGTTGACCCCCTTTACGCCCAACCCTGTTGAAACCGCACGACGGAGTTTCCCTTTCGAGTAGTTTCTTAGAATTTAAATTTGATCATAAATTTGGATGCCAATTTGATCAACAAGCATGCATGAAAACTTATCAGACATTCTAAAATATTTTCACCCCCATTAAGCCCAACCTTAGCAAAACCGCACAACGAAGTTTCACGTTTGACTAATTTCTCAAAATTAAAATTTAATCATAGATTTAAATCCGCGTTTGTAAAATAAGAGTGCATGCCAACTTTCACGATGTTGAGAGCTATTTTCACCATCTTTAAGCCAAACCCTAACAAAACTGCATGATGCAGTCTCAGCTTTCACCAGATTCTTAGAATTTAAACCTGATCTTATGTTTGGATGCATATTGGATAGACAAGCATGCATGCCAACTTTCGCGACGTTTCAAGCTATTTTTACCCCCTTTAGGCCCAAGCCTGTTGAAACCGCACGACGGAGTTTCCATTTCGAGCAGTTTCTTAGAATTTAAATTTGATCATAAATTTGGATGCCAATTTGATCAACAAGCGTGCATGGAAACTTTTGAGACATTCCAAAATATTTTCACCCCCTTTAAGCCGAACCTTAGCAAAACCGCACAACGAAGTTTCACGTTTGACTAATTTCTCAAAATTAAAATTTAATCATAGATCTAATTCCGCATTTGGAAAATAAGAGTGCATGCCAACTTTCACGATGTTGAGAGCTATTTTCGCCATCTTTAAGCCAAACCCTAACAAAACTGCATGATGCAGTCTCAGCTTTGACCAGATTCTTAGAATTTAAACCTGATCATATGTTTGGATGCATATTGGATAGGCAAGGACGCAGGCCAACTTTCGTGATGTTTCAAGCTATTTTGACCCCCTTTAAGCCCAACCCTGTTGAAACAGCACGACCTACTTTCCCTTCCGAGCAGTTCCTTAGAATTTAAATTTGATCATAAATTTGGATGCCAATTTGATCAACAAGCATGCATGCAAACTTTTGAGAAATTCCAAAATATTTTCATCCCCTTTAAGCCCAACCTTAGCAAAACTGCACAACGAAGTTTCACGTTTGACTAATTTCTCAAAATTAAAATTTAATCATAGATTTAAATCTGCATTTGGAAAATAAGAGTGCATGCCAACTTTCACGATGTTCAGAGCTTTTTTCGCCAACTTTAAGCAAAACCCTAAAAAAACTGCATGATTCAGTCTCAGCTTTGACCAGATTCTTAAAATTTAAACCTGATCATATGTTTGGATGCATATTGGATAGACAAGCATGCACGCCAACTTTCGCGACGTTTGAAGCTATTTTGACCCCCTTTAAGCCCAACCCTGTTGAAACCGCACGACGGAGTTTCCCTTTCGAGCAGTTTCTTAGAATTTAAATTTGATCATAAATTTGGATGCCAATTTGATCAACAAGCGTGCATGCAAACTTTTGAGACATTCCAAAATATTTTTTCACCCCCTTTAAGGCCAACCTTAGCAAAACCGCACAACGAAGTTTCACGTTTGACTAATTTCTCAAAATTAAAATTTAATCATAGATTTAAATCCGCATTTGGAAAATAATAGTGCATGGCAACTTTCACGATGTTGAGAGCTATTTTCGCCGTCTTTAAGCCAAACCCTAACAAAACTGCATGATGGAGTCTTAGCTTTGACCAGATTCTTAGAATTTAAACCTGATCATATGTTTGGATGCATATTGGATAGACAAGCATGCACGCCAACTTTCGTGATGTTTCAAGCTATTTTGACCCCCTTTAAGCCCAACCCTGTTGAAACAGCACGACGTACTTTCCCTTCCGAGCAGTTCCTTAGAATTTAAATTTGATCATAAATTTGGATGCCAATTTGATCAACAAGCATGCACGCAAACTTTTGAGACATTCCAAAATATTTTCATCCCCTTTAAGCCCAACCTTATCAAAACCGCACAACGAAGTTTCACGTTTGACTAATTTCTCAAAATTAAAATTTAATCATAGATTTAAATCTGCATTTGGAAAATAAGAGTGCATGCCAACTTTCACGATGTTCAGAGCTTTTTTCGCCAACTTTAAGCCAAACCCTAACAAAACTGCATGATGAAGTCTCAGCTTTGACCAGATTCTTAAAATTTAAACCTGATCATATGTTTGGATGCATATTGGATAGACAAGCACGCACGCCAACTTTCGCGACGTTTCAAGCTATTTTGACCCGCTTTAAGCCCAACCCTGTTGAAACCGTACGACGGAGTTTCCCTTTCGAGCAGTTTCTTAAAATTTAAATTTGATCATAAATTTGGATGCCAATTTGATCAACAAGCGTGCATGCAAACTTTTGAGACATTCCAAAATATTTTTTCACCCCCTTTAAGGCCAACCTTAGCAAAACCGCACAACGAAGTTTCACGTTTGACTAATTTCTCAAAATTAAAATTTAATCATAGATTTAAATCCGCATTTGGAAAATAAGAGTGCATGCCAAATTTCACGATGTTGAGAGCTATTTTCTCCATCTTTAAGCCAAACCCTAACAAAACTGCATGATGCAGTCTCAGCTTTGACCAGATTCTTAGAATTTAAACCTAATCATATGTTTGGATGCATATTGGATAGACAAGCATGGACGCCAACTTTCGCGACGTTTCAAGCTATGTTGACCCCCTTTATGCCCAACCCTGTTGAAACCGCACGACGGAGTTTCCCTTTCGAGGAGTTTCTTAGAATTTAAATTTGATCATAAATTTGGATTCCAATTTGATCAACAAGCATGCATGCAAACTTTCATGACAATTCAACCTATTTTTAACCCCTTTAAGCCCAACCCTGTTGAAACCGCACGACGGAGTTTCCCTTTCGAGCAGTTTCTTAGAATTTAAATTTGATCATAAATTTGGATGTCAATTTGATCAACAAGCTTGCTTGCAAACTTTTGAGTCATTCCAAAATATTTTCACCCCCTTTAAGCCCAACCTTTGCAAAACCGCACAACGAAGTTTCACGTTTGACCAATTTCTCAAAATTAAAACTTAATCATAGATTTAAATCCACATTTGGAAAATAAGAGTGCATGCTAACTTTCACGATGTTGAGAGCTATTTTCGCCATCTTTAAGCCAAACCCTAACAAAACTGCATGATGCAGTCTCAGCTTTGACCAGATTCTTAGAATTTAAACCTGATCATATGTTTGGATGCATATTGGATAGACAAGCATGCACGCTAACTTTCGTGACGTTTCAAGCTATTTTGACCCCATTTAAGCCCAACCCTGTTGAAACCGCACGACGGAGTTTCCCTTTCGAGCAGTTTCTTAGAATTTAAATTTGATCATAAATTTGGATGCGAATTTGATCAACAAGCGTGCATGCAAACTTTTGAGACATTCCAAAATATTTTCACCCCCTTTAAGCCCAACCTTAGCAAAACCGCACAACGAAGTTTCACGTTTGACTAATTTCTCAAAATTAAAATTTAATCATAGATTTAAATCCGCATTTGGAAAATAAGAGTGCATGCCAACTTTCACGATGTTGAGAGCTATTTTCGCCATCTTTAAGCCAAACCCTAACAAAACTGCATGATGCTGTCTCAGCTTTGACCAGTTTCTTAGAATTTAAACCTGATCATATGTTTGGATGCATATTGGATAGACAAGCATGCACGCCAACTTTCGTGACGTTTCAAGCCATTTTGACTCCCTTTAGGCCCAACCCTGTTGAAACCGCACGACAGAGTTTCCCTTTTGAGCAGTTTCTTAGAATTAAAATTTGATAATAAATTTGGATGCCAATTTGATCAACAAGCGTGCATGCAAACTTTTGAGACATTCAAAAATATTTTCACCCCCTTCAAGCCCAACCTTAGCAAAACCGCACAACGAAGTTTCACGTTTGACTAATTTCTCAAAATTAAAATTTAATCATAGATTTAAATCCGCATTTGGAAAATAAGAGTGCATGCCAACTTTCACAATGTTGAAAGCTATTTTCGCCATCTTTAAGCCAAGCCCTAACAAAACTGCATGATGCGGTCTCAACTTTGACCAGATTCTTAGAATTTAAACCTGATCATATGTTTGGACTCATATTGGATAGACAAGCATGCACGCCAACTTTTGCGACGTTTCAAGCCATTTTGACCCCCTTTAGGCCCAATCCTGTTGAAACCGCACGACGGAGTTTCCCTTTCGAGCAGTTTCTTAGAAGTTAAATTTGATAATAAATTTGGATGCCAATTTGATCAACAAGCGTGCATGCAAACTTTTGAGAGATTCCAAAATATTTTGACCCCCTTTAAGCCCAACCTTAGCAAAACCGCACAACGAAGTTTCACGTTTGACTAATTTCTCAAAATTAAAATTTAATCGTAGATTTAAATCCGCATTTGGAAAATAAGAGTGCATGCCAACTTTCACGATGTTGAGAGCTATTTTCGCCATGTTTAAGCCAAACCCTAACAAAACTGCATGATGCAGTCTCAGCTTTGACCAGATTCTTAGAATTTAAACTTGATCATATGTTTGGATGCATATTGGATAGACAAGCATGCACGCCAACTTTCACGACGTTTCAAGCTATTTGACCCCCTTTAGGCCCAACCCTATTGAAACCACACGACGGAGTTTCCCTTTCGAGCAGTTTCTTAGAATTTAAATTTGATCATAAATTTGGATGCCAAGTTGATCAACAAGTGTGCATGCAAACTTTTGAGATATTCCAAAATATTTTCACCCCCTTTAAGCCCAAGCCTAACAAAACCGCAAAACGAAGTTTCACGTTTGACTAATTTCTCAAAATTAAAATTTAATCATAAATTTAAATCCGCATTTGGAAAATAAGAGTGCATGTCAACTTTCATGATGTTGAGAGCCATTTTCGCCATCTTTAAGCCAAACCCTAACAAAACTGCATGATGCAGTCTCAGCTTTGACCAGATTCTTAGAATTTAAACCTGATCATATGTTTGGATGCATATTGGATAGACAAGCATGCACGCCAACTTTCGCAACGTTTCAATCTATTTTGACCCCCTTTAAGCCCAACCCTGTTGAAACCGCACGACGGAGTTTCCCTTTTGAACAGTTTCTTAGAATTTAAATTTGATCATAAATTTGGATGCCAATTTGATCAGCAAGCGTGCATGCAAACGTTTGAGACATTCAAAAATATTTTCACCCCCTTTAAGCCCAACCTTAGCAAAACTGCACAAGGAAGCTTCACGTTTGACTAATTTCTCAAAATTAAATTTTAATCATAGATTTAAATTCGCATTTGGAAAATAAGAGTGCATGCCAACTTTCACGATGTTCAGAGCTATTTTTGCCATCTTTAAGCCAAACCCTAACAAAACTGCATGATGCAGTCTTAGCTTTGACCATATTCTTAGAATTTAAACCTGATCATATGTTTGGATGCATATTGAATAGATAAGCATGCACGTCAACCTTCGCGACGTTTCAAGCCATTTTGACTCCCTTTAGGCCCAACCCTGTTGAAACCGCACGACAGAGTTTCCCTTTTGAGCAGTTTCTTAGAATTAAAATTTGATCATAAATTTGGATGCCAATTTGATCAACAAGCGTGCATGCAAACTTTTGAGACATTCCAAAATATTTTCACCCCCTTTAAGCCCAACCTTAGCAAAACCGCACAACGAAGTTTCACGTTTGACTAATTTCTCAAAATTAAAATTTAATCATAGATTTAAATCCGCATTTGGAAAATAAGAGTGCATGCCAACTTTCACGATGTTGAAAGCTATTTTCGCCATTTTTAAGCCAAACCCTAACAAAACTGCATGATGCGGTCTCAACTTTGACCAGATTCTTAGAATTTAAACCTGATCGTATGCTTGGACTCATATTGGATAGACAAGCATGCACGCCAACTTTTGCGACGTTTCAAGCTATTTTGACCC
Source organism: Pseudotsuga menziesii (assembly GCA_001517045.1). Lineage (NCBI taxonomy): Eukaryota > Viridiplantae > Streptophyta > Pinopsida > Pinales > Pinaceae > Pseudotsuga > Pseudotsuga menziesii. The sequence goes on from LPNX010723606.1 coordinate 26,438, forward strand.
CCTTTAAGCCCAACCCTGTTGAAACTGCACGACGGAGTTTCCCTTTCGAACAGTTTCTTAGAATTTAAATTTGATCATAAATTTGGATGCCAATTTGATCAGCAAGCGTGCATGCAAACTTTTGAGACATTCAAAAATATTTTCACCCCCTTTAAGCCCAACCTTGGCAAAACTGCACAAGGAAGCTTCACGTTTGACTAATTTCTCAAAATTAAATTTTAATCATAGATTTAAATTCGCATTTGGAAAATAAGAGTGCATGCCAACTTTCACGATGTTCAGAGCTATTTTCGCCATCTTTAAGCCAAACCCTAACAAAACTGCATGATGCAGTCTTAGCTTTGACCAGATTCTTAGAATTTAAACCTGATCATATGTTTGGATGCATATTGAATAGATAAGCATGCACGCCAACTTTCGCGACGTTTCAAGCTATTTTGACCCCCTTTAATCCCAACCCTGTTGAAACCGCATGACGGAGTTTCTCTTACGAGCAGTTTCTTAGAATTTAAATTTGATCATAAATTTGGATGCCAATTTGATCAACAAGCGTACATGCAAACTTTTGAGACATTCCAAAATATTTTCACCCCCTTTAAGGCCAACCTTAGCAAAACAGCACAACGAAGTTTCAAGTTTGACTTATTTCTCAAAATTAAAATTTAATCATAGATTTAAATCCGCATTTGGAAAATAAGAGTGCATGCCAACTTTCACGATGTTGAGAGCCATTTTCGCCATTTTTAAGCCAAACCCTAAGAAAACTGCATGATGTAGTCTCAGCTTTGACCATATTCTTAGAATTTAAACCTGATCATATGTTTAGATGCATATTGGATAGACAAGCATGCACGCCAGCTTTCGCGATGTTTCAAGCCATTTTGACCCCCTTTAATCCCAACCCTTTTGAAACCGCACGACGGAGTTTCCCTTACGAGCATTTTCTTAGAATTAAAATTTGATCATAAATTTGGATGCCAATTTGATCAACAAGCGTGCATGCAAACTTTTGAGACATTCCAAAATATTTTCACCCCCTTTAAGCCCAACCTTAGCAAAACCGCACAACGAAGTTTCAGGCTTGACTAATTTCTCAAAATTAAAATTTAATCATAGATATAAATCCGCGTTTGGAAAATAAGAGTGCATGCCAACTTTCACGATGTTGAGAGCCATTTTCGCCATCTTTAAGCCAAACCCTAACAAAACTGCATGATGTAGTC
>LPNX010723619.1:0-13177 GCA_001517045.1 Pseudotsuga menziesii
AATTAAAGAAGGAAGCAGATTTTTATGGTGATATGGTAATTGTGCCATTCATGGACAATTATGAGCTCGTAGTTTTGAAGACTCTTGCAATATGTGATTATGTTGTAAGTGATTTTCCTAGTTGTGGTGACCTTTCTATTGTTGTATTGTTCCAAATTACATTCTCTTCCCAAATGCATTGCCATAATTAATGCTATAAAAAATTGAGTTGCTGTTATTCATTCCTATTTAATTCAAAGTCGTAAATTGCCTTCTTTTTAAGTCTGTCAGTTGAGATTTCCAATTGCGTGCAGGTTCGGATATTAGCTGCCAAATATATTATGAAATGTGATCATGATAACTTTGTAAGAATTGATGTTGTACTGAAGGAAGTCAATAGATTGTCTCGTGGACAACCTCTGTACATTGGCAACCTAAATTATTTTCACAAGCCCCTCGGGGTAGGGAAATGGGCTGTCACGTATGAGGTATAAAATTGTTTTTAAATGATCCTATGTTTGGTTATCAAATATGTTCTGAAGATTCAGGTGTTTCTTGAGTAGTTATATAAAATTGTAGGTCTCTGTATGCACTTCAGAGAATTTATATATTAGAGTTTTTCTTAGTGGTAGCCTATCGACTTCCCTAATCAAACTTACAACCAATCTTAAAAGAAGAGAAATTTTGTAACACAAAGATAATGGGAAATGATGCAACCCAACACACGATACATTAGTATGAGAGCTACATGTCAAATACCACCTACAGGCAGGCGTTTTGGTTTTGGCAGAGGAGATATTATGACTGCACAGAGAATTAAAAAAATGCTAGCAATAACAACAACCACAACCAACAAAAAACAAAATCACCATAGCTTGTAAACTCAAGCAGTCTTTCCTACTCGCCATATACTCTTACAACAGAGACAGAACTGCTTTGCATAAATGTTTGAAAACAAAACAGTCATAAAGCTGGTTAGAGGAGGATCTAAATAAAGATGTTGTAGAGGATGACATTCAGGAGGATTTGTTTGATGAACTCTATCGGCAAACAGTAGGAGAGGTAATACCCTCCCCAATAACTGCAATTGGGTGGTATTATTATTAAAACCCAGTGTAGGAAAGAGATCAGCCATTGCATGCTCTTCTGTGACTCCCTCATTCACATTTATAACACTGGAGGACAACTTACATTGCTGAGGGTAGAAAAAATATTCTGTACCATTTTGATTTTTTCAAATGCATTTGAAGACTGAAAAGCCATGAGAAGAACTTCCAAATGAAATAGGGATGGAAGACTTGCACAAAATTCTTGGATATTTAAGCACCCTGAATACGTAGCTTTCACTTTCTCAACACCCTGAATATTTAAGCACCCTGAATATGTAGCTTGCACTTGGCTCTGCTATCATGCTTTTTCAGTGTAGCCATTTAGGCACTCGTTAACTGTAAACTTAACCTTCATGCTAATTGTGAGTTCTATTCTCAAAAATGAATTTCACTGGCGTTGTTCATTTGAATCAGAAAATAATGTTCTTGTTTGTTTACAGCCTGGGCCAAGAGACTTCCTTATTCACTGTTCCATTAAGCGGGACAGAGCTACATCTACCTATTATTTGTACTTGGGTTTGACTACAAGTAAGTCCTGTAATGGGATACTGCTGTTGATAAAAAAAAATGGCTCTCTCTAACTGTACCACTGATGATCTCTGGAAAGTATGGTCAATATATCTGGGACTGGCACTATTTGGAAGAAAAATATAGTCTGTTGTATCAAGGTAGCTCCAGCTACTATGGATGTGATCGCAAGGATACGATATAGAAAATGGACTTTGTCTTAAAATCCAAGTTTGATGGCTGTCTATTCTGCTAAAGTCACCTGAAACTTGCACCCAACCTCATCCCTTTTAATAAACACATACCATTAGAGTGGGTAAAATACAGTGGGAAAAGCCTTAGTCACTGAGTATTGAAAATTTAGCTTTACACTTCATCTTTTCTTCTACGTTTTGGCAAGTGTAATTTTAATTACATCATTTCATCCTTAACCCTATCTATCTTCAAATACAATCATTTATGCATTTACTTCTCGTTCCTTTTCATTCATAAGTTTGATCTTTATTTGGTTGTTCAATTGTTGCTGATATTGTTGATAAGATGATAATTTTCCATATCTCTTTAGAAACTTTTGAACATGTCTATACATTTTTGCTACTTTGCTTGTTCTTCTTCACTTTATCTTACATTTTGTCATCTTTTTCATTAGGTCATGTTTCTATCTCTAATGCTATGCTGATTGCTTGGGATTAGGATGAAATGCTAAAGTTGAAGTGTCTATAAGACATGCTTGCATATGAAATTATGTTACTCTGTTATGACTAGTGTGCACAAAGTCTTTTGTCTTGAATATTTGAATTGCCTTTCTGGTCTGTCACTTTTTATCTCCTAAATTTGAAGGAAAATAATTGTAACCAGGTACTTTTCTTTTTTGTTTGTACTAGTAAGCTGGAAGACATCGATAGTCTTTTTTTTCTATACAGGCACTTTAACAAATATGGAATCATTCGGGATATTGTCCACAAGATGATATAGGTAAAATCAATGCACATTGTCAAAGGATAATTATGATCAATTATGTGTTGGCTAAAGATAATGGTTTTGTATATAAGGGTTTGATAAATCCAGATGCATGGTTGTTATGTGATGTGTCTATAGTCACAATGAATAGAATATTTTGTGAAGTTCTGGTCCCTGCTATCTGCATCTGGTTTCACTAGCTTATGTATGAAGCAACCATACATTGTGATAGGCATCTAAATGTTGAATGTATATCATCTTCTGAGACCATATAGTGTTTGGTAGACACACGATAAAGACTCCCAAAAATAGATAAGATATATCGAAGGAACAGTTGAGCTTTCTGCTCTTGGCTGTGAATTTTCCTTTTTGGAGTACTTATAGTTCTAAAATTTGCAGACTTGTAATGACTGAGAAAATGGAAATTACACTTAGACATTTAGACAAGGTACTAACTAAAATATCATCCAAGTGTCAGGAACAACTAAAAATATGGCCATCCAAACTTAGCTACCTGGTTGTGGAAGCAGCCTTAGTCTTACAATATCATTAGATTTCTTGCAGTGATTAGAATGTTTTCTGGAGCTGCAAGGTATGCACATCCCAACCAGTATTCTCTATGGGCCAACATGAGGCCACGTTGCAAACTCAGAGAGGGAATATCTTCACAAGTTCCAAGGATTGGGCCACCTTAAATGTGATAGGTCGGTCTTAGGAAAGTTTATTAGTTGACATAAAATCTATTTAGATTTGCTTTGAGAATTCAACCAGGGACAGAATGGTGATCCTTCTGGAGGCAAGTGTGCATTCAAGAGACCTTCATCACTAGGCATCTGCTAGAAATTCAAGTTAGAAGTTGTTCTGCTTGTTTTGAGAACTTCATATCCAATGTTTTTTGGCATGGAAAACTCTACTATTTTTTTCTACAATGTTAACATTGAAGGAATATATCTTCAGTGTATAGCTTCTTTTAATTCTTATGAAGAAAACCTTATCTGCAGGCCTTAACTATGGTATTGGACTTAACTCCATTTTCCTTTGCAATTGAACTTGCTGCTCTTGCATCAAAAAGGGAGTTTTTGAATTTGGAGAAGTGGCTAAATGATAATCTTAGTAGTCAACGCGATAAGTGTTATACACCTGAATGGAACCTCTCCGTCCGAGTGCTAATATCCCTCATGTCGGCACACAAAAGGACACTTATGGATTGAGGTTTGCCTATATTCACTATAGCTTGGCTTATGATGAAATACACTCTCCGTCCGAGTGCTAATATCCCTCATGTCGGCACACAAAAGGACACTTATGGATTGAGGTTTGCCTATATTCACTATAGCTTGGCTTATGATGAAATACATTCTACCTTCACCCAGCTAGTTACTTTGCCATTTAGCGATGTTTGGATGTATTTGCGACTCTCCCTATTGACAACTCGTGCATCATTCACGAGTATCCTTCACAGCAAGTCACGAATCCTTGTATTCGTGGGTTGCTCTTATACAGAGTCATGAATCATTCGTGGGTTGCTCTACTACAGACCCACGAATGTGCCTCTTAACATAAAAACACAAAATCACGCGCTAATGGGAGTTTAGTTAAGTCATTTTACTTAATCTCCCTAACTGCTACAACTTCCCCAACCTTCGAGAACTGCCTTATTTCACCCATATAAATACAGGCCTTGGGGAGGGTTGTAGGGACTGACACTTTTGGAGCAAAGTTATGCTAGTGGATTGTTTACAGAAGTCTTTGGAGCAGTGAAACTCAGAATCCTTTGGTGACAGAGGAGTCCTTGTCTCAGACGTTTGGTTGTACTCTGAACTTTCTCATTATTGATAATAAAGAGATTACTTATTCCACATGTGTCTTATATATCTTGGTTTGATAATTGTTTATGTTTCAGTATTTCATATTTGAATTATCTAACCTGCTAACATATATATGAATCATACTATATCTGGAAGATTGTCTCTGAACAGGTGAAAGAAGAGTGAGCCTTGAAGACTTTGGAAGCAAAGGAGATCGGAAGAGGACTAGCAAGGATCGAACGTCGTTGAACAAGTAAGTTCCTTTGATCCTCCTATTTCCTATCTTGCACTTTTAAAGTCAATTTTCTGCGAGTATTGAGTATGTTGGTAACCCCCGACCTACGATTATTAGGTGCATAATCCCTTACAACAGAACTGGCGACTCCGCTGGGGAAGCCTAGAATGCTGTAGGTCATTTCTGTTATCCTGACCAGTTTTGCTTGTGAGTCTGACTGTGGTTTTTTATCCTGGCTCTTGCTTACTTCAGTGTTTGAAAGTCTTAGGGTTTTTTCTTTGCTTTTAAAGAAATTTTTTTATACCCATTCGTAGGTTGTTCCACTGAACAGTCACGAATTAAAATTTGCATTCGCGGGTTGTCATGCTGAACAGTCGCGAGCATTCGCGAGTTGCACTATTAAACAGTCGCGAATACTCCTGGAAACTGGGATTTCTGAGTAAAAGTTTGCTTGTTCTTTTTCTTGTTATAAGTCCTATTTTCTGAGAAGACTTTCCTTAAGAATGCTGTAGAGTTTGCTTGATTGCCTTAGGTGATCACATCTTAGTGCTTTTTGAAAGCCATTTGAGTCTTTTTACTTGCTTTATTTACTATTTACATCTTGGAGTATTCTGGCCTGTTTGGGTTGTTGGTTTAAGTGTCTTAGTCCAGATCAGTGATCAGGGTCTTGGGCTCTGTCTTTCCCAGTCTGCTTTCTGTCAGTTACTGGTTTGCACTTTCCTTTTTTAAGTCTGCAGTGATTTTGTGTCATTGTTTGCACCCAAGCTAGGGTTCCTAGCCTGCTTTTCTTGCTGGTCTTTTGGTCCTGTTTGCCTGCTTGCTTCAGTTTGTGGTTTTTATACAGTTTATAAATTTCAAGTTTACTCAAACATAGTGCATTGTAGATGCATAGTAGTTTCTTTGAGCAATTTTTAAAGTGAAAATAAAACATAGTTAGTCTTTTGCATTGTAATTTTTGCATAAGTAGTGTTTGCTTCATTTTAAAATATATAATCTCAGAAAATTACAAAAACATAGGTTTAGTTTCTCTTATCAGTGCTTTAGTTCATCAATACATATTTGAAAAAATGAAAAGAAGTTTGTTTTATAGTAGTAGTTTGATTTGAATACACGTTACTTTCATTTATTTCTTGCTGAGTCAAAACACCATATAGTATATCACTTCCATTTCCTCTTGAGTAAGAAACAGCCCTTAAAATAAACGCATAAATTAAAATTTACTAGTAAGTTTTATTTTTAGGGGCCTTTCACCTACTAGCTTAGGCTAGACTTGTGGGCTAGGGAGTGTAAACTTCCCACAAGTTATAAAATCAGACGTAGTGGACCTATCTTTAGGTAAATCCTTGATTCTATCACTGTATCTGGGAAGCTCCTCTCAAACGGGAGTTAAGCACTAGGCCGCGTGGAGGATTGGACAGAGGGGATAACCCCCTGAATCCTTGTCAAAACGTAACCCAGGACTTTTACGCATCTGGGGATTCTTTCCTAGACAGAGTTCCGGGCTCAGCTACCCTACCCATGCATACGTGTTCGGCTTGCGACTGTCCCCCCAGATAGCTGGTATTGTCAAGGTAGCCTTAGTATCTTGTCTCTTTAGGGTTCATACCTAGGTAAACCGGAAGCTTATTTCTGGTTCACCTCGAACGGGCTTGGAACGTAACCCTTGTGGAAAGTGCAGGAGGGTGGTGGGTGATTCCTCCGCTTGTGCCTGAGAACCCCTCAAGGACGCCAAGTAACTGTTCATCAGCTTTCTTCGGGAAAGCATATCTTTATACCTTGGTTTGATTGCTTGAGACTCTAGGACATTTTTAGTGTATGCTCTGTGGATTTGCTTGTGCTTAGTTGACCTTAGGGTGTGATTAAGTCAAATTTTTAATTCTGGAGGAACAACTAGTTAGAAGGTCAAGAAGGTTGAGAAACCTTCCTCCTCTCCCTGCATTCGAGCCTCCACCTTTACCCCAAAGGTGGAGATTAGGCACAGACGGTTATTTTGAACCAGTAGGAGTAAGTGAGATTCTTGGTGAACCGGAATTGATAGCTAACCGTTTTGATTTTGACATAGTCGAGATAGAAGAATTGCAGACTGACGAGTTTGCAAGAAATTATAATACTCCCTTGACTGATCTTAACGATCCTGTGATCGTTCAAGTTAGACCTTTTAGTTCACCAGTAGTAGGTGTCCCTTTGAGTAGAGTCATGTCTTCTGTGGAAGAGAGTGCTTTTTTGTTTACCTCAACCCTTCCTGTTGAAGGGGTACTACCTCCCCCGGTTAGTACCCCCAGATCTAGTTTGCCTTCTACCCCTTTAACTCCAGCGAGCCGGGTGGTTCAACCACCGGTTCACTCCAACATAGGAGGCATTTCTGGTATCATGGTTTCTGGGATCCCCAGTATACCCACCATTCCCTCTTCCTTCCCTTACACTACTCAGAGTGGTCCAGTAGGATCCTCAGCTTATGTCCAAGGATTTCCTTGGAATGGGGGGCACATTCCCCCATCCAATCCATACGTAGGTCCAACTCCTTCATATGTAGGAGTGCAGTTTGGAGGCAACACCTCTTATGGGAAAAGCTTCCATACCCCTATTTTGGTTCCATACTCGAGCTCTCCCTTCTCTTTGTTTAGCGGAGGGATACCTGCTCCAGTCTTTCAGACCCCAGCTTCTATGGGGATGGCCCAAACCACTTACACTGCACCACCCACCCAAAATCCTATGGCCTACGGATGGAATCCATTTCAAAGCAACCTTCCCACTTCACAATCGGTGTCAGGGGGTAACCCCACCTTTACCTATGGGCATTCGGGGGATGGACCCTCTAATACCCAAGCTGGCACTTCTAGTACACCGGTTAGGCCCAAACATCCTTTTCTGGCAACTTTGAACTTGCCAGACTTATCCAAATTGATGAATGACCCGGTGAAGCATGACCCCTTGTGGCCACCTGTTCCCACCAAACTGCCCTCAGACATCCCTAAGTTCGAAGGTAAGGCTGGTGAAGATCCTGGGGCTCATGCCACCACCTTCCACTTATGTTGTTCTTCCAACTCATTGAATGAAGATTCAGTGAGATTGAGGCTGTTCCAGAGGACCTTGACTGGCACTGCAGCAAAATGGTACATTGAGTTGCCTTCTGCTGCTTTTAGTAGTTTCTGGGACCTAGCTAGTGCTTTCCTCAGTCACTTTCAGCTTCCAGTTTGTTACGATTTTGGAACAGATTTGTTGTCCACTTTCATACAAAACAAAGTAACCCACATCTCGAATCATATCCAAGAGTGGAGGAGGTGAAAGAGTCTTATAAAAGCTACCATCCCTCCTAAGTTTCTATTATATTGGTTCCTTAAGTCATTGTTTCCATGCATATCTAAGGATGTCTCCACATCAGGAGTGACTAGTGAAGAAGAAGCCATACTCAGGGCCCAGCAGTTGGACTTGATTTATTCACAGTCTGGGATTCTATACGAAATTATCCCTGAGGCACAAAGGCCTTCCCATGAGGCCGAGAAACCCAAGCCTGGACCCCATGCCGATGGTGTGGTTGGGTCCGTAAACTCTCCCACTGTAGAGTCTTTGACAAAACAACTTCACCAATTGTCTGTCAAATAGTCTACGACGGAGGCAGCAAAGGCTGCCCCCTCCTCCCAAAGTGAAAATGTTTTTGCACAATCCTCTTAGAAGGGCAATCAGCAGCCCGGCGGGAAGAAGAAGAAAGGTAAAAAGGGAGAGGGAAACCAAAATCAAAACAAGCCAAAGCCCGCAAACAATGCTGATGGGGGCAAAAAGGAGAAGAAGAAAGTCAAGTTTCCTTGTAAGTTGTGTCAAGGAGACCACCTTACTCACCTTTTTCCCCTCATGGAACAAGCTCAGAAGCTGTTACAAACGCAACCACCGGCTATCTTGAAGGATCTGTTTCCCCAAGGGCAGAATTCTGCTTCAGCTTCTACCATAGCAGGGGGCACTCAAGCTGCCCCTGACCCCAATTATATCAACATGGTTAGATCCTCAACCTTGTTACAAACCAGGAACAAAAACTATGAGAATGAGACCGATGAGAAGGGTAAAGCTATAGTTGAATCTTCCAACCCTCTCACTATAGAGAAGCCTGCGGAAATAATGCCAAAGATACCCAAAGGTGTCTTTAAGAAGACTTTGCATAACCCAAATGCCAGAGCCGCTGCTAACTACTCTGTGGTTGAAGACTTGGCTCAGAATCCGTGTGCAATGTTAGCTTTGGAGGTGCTACAGAGCTATCCCGCTCAGCGGGATGCCCTCTTAGCAGCTTTAGGTAGCATGGACTCTTCGAGTCTCACAGTGAAATTTCATTTCTATGATCTTAAAATTTTCCTCCCTTACCATGTAGCTCTATCGATAGATGTTGTCCATGGTGGTAATGCCATTGGACGAGCAGTTATTAATGAGGGAGCCTCTACTTGTGTTATGTCCCTGGCTTGTTGGAAAGCTCTTGGATCCCCAGAGTTGGTCCCATCAACCACTTTACTTACTGCTTTTGATGGAAGGTATTTCTGTCCCCATGGTATCCTGTCGGCTTTTGAGCTTAAGCTGGCTAGCAAAGCAGTGTCTGTTGAAATCAAAGTGATTGATGCTCCATTGGAATACAATTTTCTTCTGGGTAGGAATTGGACTTATGCAATGTCTGCTGTTGCATCTGCTGTCTTTTGTGTCATGGTTTTTCCACATGAGGGCAAGCTGGTCACTGTTGACCAACTTGATTTTACCTGAAAAGGCCGCTTAGAGTCTAAAGATTCCACTGTGCCATTGGTTGATCAAACCAAAACTGTTGCACAGAGCTTGGGGGCTGGAATGTATGCATCATTGATGGGCACATTCGATATTCCAGCTCCATTCCTTTATATCGGTTCTACTACTGTAGGGAAGTCCATTGATTCAGTGGTCGATAGGACTGATCCTTGGGTCCTCCCAACCCCTCAGGAACCGGAAGTGCCCTTATCTGCAGTGGAAGTGGCGTATCAAGCTATTACCCAAACCACTGTAGATCCCATTCCAGATCCTCTTACAATCTCGAATGATCTGGAAGAAGTCTATATGCCCGCATGGGCGGAAAACTCTTTACATTCCATGGATTGATTAGATACTGTTTTACCTTTCGATGAAGCTATTCTGGAAGCTATGTGAGGATCTTCATCACCGATCTTATTTCCTTCTAGATCTAAGCAAGATAGAAAACCAAGAGTTTCATGTGAGACTGTCGGATGATGTTGATACACCTGTCAACCCTTTACCTAGGGAAGGAGTGTTTGCCGAGGGGAATATGGAAAACATATCCACCACTATACCGATCAACATCTCTGTAAAACCAGATGTCGTGGAAAATATCTATATAGATGCAAACTGCTCTCCGGAGGAGATTGCCATTTATACTGCCCTTTTCAAAGAATTCTGCGATATCTTTGCCTGGTCATATGAGGAGATGCCAGGCATTGATCCATCTATTGTTCAACATGAGATCCCAACCTACCCTGATGCCAAACCAGTTGGGAAAAATTATGCCCCGTGAACCCGCGTAAAGCGGCGGCTGTGAAGGCAGAGGTTGAAAAGCTCTTGAAATCAGGTTTTATATATCGCGTAGCTTTGATTGAATGGGTGTCCAACCCAGTTCCTGTTGATAAAAAGCAAGGGACTATTCGCGTTTGTACGGACTTTCGAGACCTTAACAAAGCCTGTCCCAAGGACAACTACCCTACACCGTTTATTGATCAGATCATAGATGCATGTGCGGGTAGTGAAGTGTTCTCGTTTATGGATGGTTTCTCCGGCTACAATCAAATCCAAATCAAACCGGAAGACCAACATAAAACTGCTTTTATTTGCCCTTGGGGTACATTCGCGTATAGAAAAATGCCCTTTGGATTGAAAAATGCAGGGGAAACCTTTCAACGAGCCATGAACTTTGCTTTTCATGATATAAAATCCATTGTCGAGCCTTACCTTGATGATCTTCCTGCTCATTCTCGCAAGAGGATCCAGCATCCGGATCATTTATGGTTGATTTTTGAGAGATGCACATACTATAAAATTCGCTTGAATCCCCACAAGTGTGTTTTCTGCATCGAATCAGGTAGATTTCTTGGATTCATTGTCTCTAGTAGGGGCATTCAGGTGGATCCTTTAAAAGTCGAGGCCATTGTAAATCTTCCTCCTCCTTGTTCACTTAGGCAACTTCAGAGTTTACAAGGAAAGTCTAACTTCCTTCGACGTTTTATCGTTAATTATGCCAAGATCACAAAAGGTTTCATGCGCCTGCTTAAATAGGACACCCCATTTGTATGGGATGAAGATGCACAACTCACGTTCGAGGCATTGAAAAAAGCGTTGTTGTCGGCTCCTTTGTTACGCCCGCTAGATTATTCTAGGGAATTTTTATTATATCTGGCCGAGTCGGAGTCTACCATTGGGGTAGTGCTAGTTCAGGAAGATGACAAGCTCATTGAGCATGTTGTCTATTATCTTAGCCGTGCTCTGGTTGGACCTGAGATTAATTACTCCCACGTCGAGAAGTTAGCCTTAGCAGCTGTTTATGCTGTACAGAGGTTACGGCACTACATCTTACTAAGGACCACTACTGTTGTGGCGGATGTAAACCCTTTCCAATATGTTTTATCCTGACGGATTTTTGGGGGAAAATTCAATAAGTGGATAGTCATTCTCCAAGAGTTTGACTTAGTTTTCCAATCCGCTAAATCCAAAAAGTCCTTATATTTTTCCGAGCTTATAGCAGAATTCCCTACAGAAGAAGATGTAGTGGTCGAGGATGACTCATTCCTAGATGAACACATCTTCCTTATATCCACCTTTGATCCTTGGTATGGATATATTCTTATATATCTCTAAACTTTGAAGTATCCTACCGCTTACTCTAGGGAAGACCGACGCAAGTTACGCCTTCATGCTAAAAACTACCTCATTATAGGAGATACATTATATCGACGAGGGGTAGATTCTGTCTTGCGTCGCTACCTTACTCATGAGGAAGCGAAGATTGTCCTAAATGATTCCCATAGTGGAGCGTGTGGGGGTCATTTATCTGGGTTAGCAACGGCCCAGAATATATTACGTGCTGGATATTTCTGGCCCACCATATTTAAAGATTGTGTGGAGGCTGTGAAACGATGTCATCCATGTCAGCTGTACACCAGAAAAATGTGGTCACATCCTGCTCCCTTGTTTCCCGTCGTCTCGGTAGGCCCCTTCATGAAGTGGGGGATCGATTATATGACATGCAACCCAGCCTCAGCTGGGGGGCATAAATACATCATTGTCGCTGTCGACTATTTCACAAAATGGGCAGAGGCAATGCCTACTTTCAAAGACAACGGGGAAACTGCAGTTTTCTTCATGTTTAATCAGATTATTGCTAGGTTCGGTATTCCCAAAGTGATTGTCACTAACCATGGCAGTCATTTCAAAAATCACATGATGACAGAGCTGACCACCATGCTCGGATTCCGACAAGAACATTCTTCTCCTTATTATCCGCAAGCAAATGGTCAGGTTGAGGCTATAAACAAAACTTTAAAAACTATACTTAAACGTACTGTTGATGCAGCCCACTCAAATTGTCACATCATGTTATATCCTGCTCTTTGGGCTTATCGAACCAATGTCAAAACTGCTACGGGTTTTTCCCCCTTCCAACTTGTTCACGAGGTGGAAGCTATTACACCGATTGAATGCGAAATGCCATCCTTGAAGATAGCTATTCATGTGCTACCTAACACAACTGAGCTGGAGGAACGGTTGCTCCATTTAGAACACCTTGATGAACAACGTAAAGATGCGTTGACTGCAAATCAGGCTCATAAGAATAGGGTTAAATCTCAATATGATAAAACGGTCAAACCTCGGGTTTTCTCTGAGGGGGAACTTGTCTTGCTCTGGGACCAAGATAAAGAGCCTCCGGGGGCAGGAAAATTCAAGGCTATGTGGTTTGGACCCTATGTTGTGTCTAAAATTTTGAGCAAAGGTGCATATGAATTAGTGGATTATGATGGGAATAAGCTTCCTGAGCCTAGAAATGGGATCTACCTGAAGAAGTACTATTCCTAGGCTTAGCACTTTTTCTTGTATATTAATGTATGTATTTTTATGTACATTAGGTTGTCAGTTTCATTTTTTATACTATCTGCTGGTTGTTGCAGATGTATTCCGAGATGTATGTAGGTTTTGCTGATGGCGCCAGTCGTCATACTTGTAACCTGGCTTTGGCAGCATGGGTTATCTATTCCCCTTCAGGACAGCTTGTTGCCGCGGGTGGCGCTTGTCTAGGTCCTGCTACCAATAATGTTGCTGAGTATAGGGCTGTAATCAAGCTCCTATGGGATGCTTTGTCACGAGGCATCACCCAGCTTGAAGTCCATTTGGATTCTCAGTTGGTTGTTTCCCAGCTCAATCGAGCTTATCAGGTGCGTAATCCTACATTGTTACGTCAGTTCATGAAAATTCATTTACTGGAAAGACATTTTGAAATTATTACTTTCAATCACATTCCACGAAACCAAAATTCATTAACTGATGCATATGCTAATTATATTTTGGACTGGCAT
>LPNX010723621.1:6941-21080 GCA_001517045.1 Pseudotsuga menziesii
TAAATTAAAATATTGAAGCACATGTTAAGTGTTTTTGATAGTACATTGCTTATTTTTTTTGAGCAAATACTAAGTTTGTTTAATTTGCTGTGTAGGTGCAAATGTCTCTTCTGCATTTTCTATTGGAGACAAGGTAGATCTTTTGCAATGTGGATTGAAGGTGGGTGAAGGCTCCATATTCAATACAGAGATTGGTCATAAGGTGCATGGCAAGATGGTGAAAAAGGGATCCATAGTGGTTAACATTGAGAAAGTGTTAAAACATGATGCTCTTTTTCCACATCCAACAGGATTTGAGAATACACTAGGGGGTGCATTGGGATCTTATGAGATTTGGCCAGAATCAGATTTGGAACCTCATTGTCATGATCATCCAATAAATACTCACCAAGATAGGCTTACATTCACATGTAAAAAGGTTTCTCTTACACATGAATGCATAGGAACAAGCATGCGCATTGCCAAAGGGATCATTGTTAATGTCCATGAGGATGACATGGTTCAGGGTGAAATGTTAGGTGAAAAGGAATTCGGTGTTTTTGTGGAAGACATAGATAGAAATTGTGAAAGATGTAGGATTGGGGACAAGTCTATACATTGTTTGGTTATATGGCCAATAAATAAGTTGGTGGACAATGAAGGTGAGATTTTAAGGGTGAATGAAAATTTCAAGGAGGCACCCAAGGAAATGGCGGTATGGGATCTTATAGAGGACACAAGTCCCTTAAACACATGGGATGATGATCTTTATAATGAAAAAGATCCAGACTCAATTGCTATGCATGCAACGAGGCCATATAAAAGGATTAAACGAGTTGTGGCTACAAAAAAAGTTGGAAACTTTCAAATACAAAGAGATGAAGAGAAAGAAATCCGACTTTTGGTAGCAGATGAATGTTGCAAACAAGATAGTCTTCAACATGTGGATAGGAAATCCATTGCAACTGCTAGAAGGGGTATGAAACTCTTTAAAAAAAATGACATTAGGGAATTTGTCTTGAATTCACTCCTTTCCAACACAATCATGTCAAAGAGCCATGACCATGGCCTACCTCCTACTATTAGGAAAGTAAAGGAAATGAGGTTTAATGGAGATATTATTTGTAAGAAATCATGGTACAAGATACATAATATTCCTCAAAGCACCTTTTATAATTACCAACATAATTTCCAACAAGGACATGTGAAAGGAATTCATGGTAACACCAACAAATGCAAACCACGTGCACATACTGTGGCAGCCATAGAAATATTGCACAAAATTGTAATGGATAATTCAGACTTTTCACTGAACCAAACACGACAAGTTGAAGAAGATGGAACATCTGCTCCTTTAAGATTGCTTCCATCAACGTACACCCAAAGTTCTTTATTAAAAGAGATCAACGAGGATCTTCAAGAGCTAAATTTTCCATCAATATCACAACCAACAATGAGCAAGATTTGGAATACTCATTTTCCAGATGTGGCATTCTCAAAGAACACTAACTTCAGTAAATGTAGTGAATGTATCATGTTGAAAGCACAGATGAAGACAACGACTACAAAAGAGATAGAAGAAAAGGCACGAGCTAGATTGAAGAAACATAACAAGATTGTTATGTGTGGAAGATATTGCTATTATGCCCACAGAATTATGTTAGAGCGGTATCCAAAGGAATACTTGAGCATTATCCATGATAAAATGGACAAAACAAAGACTTCAATCCCAAGATTATGTGTCAAATCAAAATCTGTTGCAAGAGCAAACTTGGGTTTGTCGTTGATAGGTATGCTAACACATGGGCATAGCACAGGAGGTTTTGGTCATTTTCCCCTACCATTTGTAGACATGGGATCACAATTTACCATTACATCTCTTACAAAGTTCTTGAGGGACCTTGAAGACCCAAACCTTGATATGTATGGTGATTTGCTTTATGAGAGTGGAAGTTCAAGAAACACACTTTCAAATGCATTACTTCAAAACTCTATTTACTCAAAATGTAGAGTGTACAAGGATGCTTTCCTATCTTTAAATGGAAGCTCAACAAATCAAAATATTGATTTTAAACCTCTTCCTCCACATTTGTTGTTACAGTTGGACAATGCAACTAGTGATAATAAGAATCGTTATGTTTTCATGTTTCTATCACTATTAACTGCACTTGGTGTCTTCATCACTATTGAGGTTGGGTTCTTGCTTGTGAGGCACACCCATGAAGACATAGATGGAACCTATGGAAGAATGTCTTCCAACTTGAAAAGTAAAGATATATATTCTTTACCTGAGTTGATGGATACATATCGCACAATAGAAGAAAAAAGGGTGTTTCCACCTAAACTTATTGACAAAGTGTATGACTTCAAAAGTTTTCTTAATGGGTACATCAAGGAGGGGAAAAATGCACTGGTTGGACATCTTAATGTCCAGTACTTCCAATTCCTTGTACTCAATGATGTTCCAGTTATTAGGTATAAAGAATCGATCAGAGACATTGAGTGGTCAGAACCAATGGAGTTGTGGAATATAGATGATGAAGGCTGACCTATATTGCCCACAGGGAAGCCATCTTTCTTACATCCCAAAGACAATGATGCATATTTAAAAGAACTAAAGGAAGGAATAACATCATACATAAAAATGTGGAAAGAGACTATTGGCAATGAGAATTCACCAATTGTTACAGAGGAATGGAATGAAAAAATAGATTATTGGAAAAGAGTTCTTGATGCATTAGATGGAATCTACAATGACCATACACCCTTGGATGAAAGTGATTCTTCTTTTGATGATTTTTGTCCAAAGACGAGGCAAAATGTTAATGTTGATGGTAATGCACTCCATGCAATATCAAGTATTATGGATGGGGATTTTGATAATGTGACAGATGAACCGGTATATGTTGGACCCAAGTGCAACAAGCCAAAGCCAACATTCAATCCTAGAATTGATGTTGAGAAAGGAAAGATGTTGCTTGTTAGATCATGAAATGAGGATGAAGGAGAGATGATTTGGATGGAAAAATCCACCTCAGATATCTTCCAGGATGATGATAGCGAGACCCTTCATGTAAATATTGATTGGTGGCAGCCTAGCTCAGGGAAATACAAGGGAAAAGTTTTAGAACAATATTGGGTACCAAATCCTGATGACAGAGAACTTGGATCTATTCCAATTAATACCATAGTTTGGGCATGGATGCCAAAGAAAGAAGATTGCAAGAAGACAAAGATAAATAAATGTGGTGTACAAGCTGTACTTGATCTGCTTGAGCGGATATAAGGAGATTAGGTGGAGATGATACATGAATGTAACTTTGCTTTTTGAAAGACTTTTAGTATACATGAAGAAACATTTTTCAATATTTGTACTATAATAAATACTCTTCAAGCTACTTTTTGAGGAATTTTATATTATTTACTGCATATATGAAATTTCACTTCAAGTTCAATGTTAATTTATGTGATGATACTTTATGCGAATTAGATAATACCATTCGAATTTTAACTTTTCAATTTGTCTTTTAGATCAACACAACATCTCACTATATCAAATGTGCATAATTATATTCATTAATGCATGTACAAAATCCTTTCCTTATTTATTATTAGCTTTTGCTCACTCTCTTCGATACCACTTTGAGCTTTTCATTTTGTTCCCCTGATGATTGGTGGAGTGTCCACTTAAAACATAGGGACGTTTCAATAAACACAATTTAATTCCATAAACTCTCTTTGTCATTATGATTAACTATAGAAATCTTCATCCTGAAGCTGTGCTTGATATGCTTGAGAAAATATAAGGAGAATAGGTGGAGATGATTCATGAATGTAATTTTTATTTTTGAATGACTAATTAATATACATGAAGAAAAAGTTGTCAATGTTTGTAGTATATCAAATATTCTCTTCAAGCTACCTTTTGAGGAATTTTATATTATTTGCTACATATATGAAAATTTTGGTTCAACTTCAATGTTAATTCATGTGATGATACTTTATGCGAATGCACCTTAAAATATCTTATAGAATTGCTTTGTGAATAAATGTAAGGCACTTGCAATAAGGTTTGAAGTGAGTTTTTCCTATTATTCGTTATTATAGTTGATATAAATTTAATTGTACTACTATGTTGCATTCAAATTCATAATTATATTTTCTTGTGTAGACTTTAAAGTGGTGCCAACTTTGTACTAGTATATTAACTTATACTCAATAAATACAGTACTAACAGTTTGAGCGTGCAGGTTTTATCAGTTTGTCATCATTGTGATTGATTTTCTGGATTAAACTGCGTGAACGTTTTGAGTGGACACTCCACCCATGTTTGTTATGGGAACCATGAAAAATTCATTGTGGACTGAAAATATTTCACATAACTTAATCCAGAAAATCAATCATTAAGTTATAACATCATGTTAGCTTTAATTCATGTTAGACATTATCATCACTTACATTGCATCATAAAGACAATTTAATCCATGTGAGATTTAATGTTGATCATAATGCACTACATGTAATATAAGTATTATGGATGGAGAATTTGATAATGTGACGGATGAACTGGTATATGTTGAACCCAAGTGCAACAAGCTAAAGCCAAGATTCAATCCTATGATTGAATTTGAGAAAGTAAAGGTGTTGGTAGTTATATCATGAACTAAGGATGAAGGAGAGACAATTTGGATGGAAAAAACCACCTCATATATCTTCCAGAATGATGAAAGTGAGACTCTTCATGTAAAGGTTGATTGATGGAAGCCTTGTTTAGGGAAATACAAAGGAAAATTTTAGAACAATATTGGGTACCAAACCTTGATGACACATGACTTGGATCTATTCTAGTGAATACCATGGTTTTTGCATGGATTCAAAAGAAAGAAGATTGCAGGAAGACCACAATAAATAAATGTGGTGTACAAGTTGTAATTGATTTGCTTGACTGAATATAAGGAGATTATGTGGAGATGATTCATGAATGTAATTTTCTCTTTGAACTAGTTATTAATATACAACAAGAAACACTTTTAAATGTTTGTTGTATATCAAATATTCTCTTCAAGTCCTTTTTGAGGAATTTTATATTATTTACTAATATGAAAATTTTGGTTCAACTTCTATGTTAATTCATGTGATGGTACTTTATGTGAATTAGATAACACTATTCAATTTTTAACTTTTCAATTTGTTTTTTACATAAACTCAACATGTCACTATATCAAATGTGCATAATCATATTCAATAATGAACTTTAAAACATCTTCTAGACTTCCTCTCTGAATAAACATCCTTAAATTTGCTTTGTCACAGAGGATTAGAAATGTGTAATCTAGGTGTTAACACAGTCCCTCTCCCCTCATGTTGTAAAGGGTGCTAGCTCAATGGAAGAGCACCTGCATTCCAAGCAGGACGATGGCGGTTCGATTCCTCCGTGCCCTAACATAAATTAAGACATGATTTAAATCTTATTGATAATATAAATATTGTAAGATATCTATATTTTCAATAAAAATATGCTCTTTTCAATTAAACACATTGTTCAAATACTTCATAAATAAATAATGAACACTTGCAATAATTAGTTAAGTTGGTTTTCCCCCTTTCCTCTTGTATATTAAAAAAATCAAACTCTACTGCACTAATGCTATTCTATTTCATAATTAATTTTGATTGTTAAAATAAATAATATTAATAAACAAGGGAGGCTTTACTAACATCAATATCATTAAATAAATTTATAGGTAAGAAATTTCTCACGTTAATCTATAATTCATAAAGTAAACATTCATCAACTTAGTTTTTAATACACTACCGCTACCACTACAAACAACAATAATAATAAATTATGTTGCTATTTGAATTCATAATTTATTTTAATCATTACAAGGTTAAAACTTAGACTTTAAAGTCATAAAATATTTTCCTATATTGATTATAAGTGGTGCGAACTTCCAAAAATAAAACAACATACTCAACAAAGACACAAATAAGTACTACGACAATATTTCTAATTGTTGTAGTAACAAATACAATGTTGGTATTATGTCACAAAATAATTTAATCAACTTAACATTAAATACAAACTATAAATAATATTACTAGACATTATGTAAGGATTCAAAGTCTATGACTTTCCTCATCTTGAAAGAACTCAATCTAGCGGAAGTTCTAAATTCTAGATCCACTAAATAATTACAAATTTAATGAAATATGTGTTTATAGAAAAGGAACTAGAACTAGCTCAAAGGTATTTAGATAGGATAAATGAGTGGTCAAAAAGGTGACATTTGGTAGGGCCAAATATAGAAGTTGAACATCTCACCAATAAAAATTCTTGGAAGTCTCCTTTGGTAGGGGAAAAACATTTATATTAGGACTATATTTTAGTTTTTATGACATAGAATTGGAAACATTTTACTATTTATCAAGATGAATGAGGTCCTAGAGCTAGTTCTTTATATAATGCCAAGAGAATCATTGTGAAGTTGGATAATAAACCAGAAATTTCCATTTCATTCTTGATGTCTTAAATTAAATAACCGATGAAGAATTAGATGCATTATCCAACAGATATAGAACCATGATCATCATGGCGGCATTTCAAATGGTCACAAAGAAGAAAATGTTTCTAATGGTACATGAGAAATCCATTCAATTGACAAAGGATATTAATTCCTTCAAGATTTTTTTTTATGAATTCTTAATTCAAGGATCTCCATCCCATTAGGATGGAAATGGTGATTCGTATCCTCAACAACAATATGATGAGTTAATATTTGGTCACAATAATGATGATCATAAGTTTGAAAACATCGAAAATGGGGTTAAAGTATAGATCATATTGGATAAACTAATAGATGACTTTGGTTTGGTATCAAAATTTTGGTCACTATTCAAGATCCTACCATCGCCTTCTTATTCATATTACACAGAGCTTGATATTTTTTTAAGAGAGATGAACTCACTTGAGTATCCCATGGTAAAAGAGTGGAAGAACATAGCCAAATATGAAACCTTGGCTTCCTCTCAAAAGGCATTTCCAGCTAGTCATCAAGGAATAATAGGTGCATCCTCCTCGCAACCTATTGTTGAAGGGTTGAAATGACTTAGTGTCAATAGTAGGGGTTCTCCCTAGTAAAAGCCCCAATTATACCTCAAACCATTTGGAGTATGGAACCTGTATGGATTATGGAACCACAACCTTTCCTTACTGGGTTTCATTGATTGTGGACCTATCCACCATTTAGGATTTAATGATGAAGGGATAAAAATAAATAATCTAATCTAAATGCAATTCCCACCTAATTGAACCTATCCCAAATAGGCCTAACCTAACTAGGAGAAAAAGTAAAAGGGGTGAGTAGTGAAATAATAATTGAACATCCACATTCAAAATCTAGATAGTTGTTTTAACAAGTATATAAACACTCAATAGAATGAAAGCATAAATATTAGAATATTCATGTTATTTATATCATTCTAATTTCACTACCCATAGGAAGAAAAAGAACATAAATAACAATGAAATAAGAGGCATGGAGCTATAGGAATAGTGTATTTATAAATTGGAAACATTCTTACTTCATATCCACACATGAAAGAGCATGAAACAATTCAATACATTCATCCACATGACAGAAGTATTCCTGTGCAAAACCTACTCAAAGGCTTATCCTCCTTCATAGTATAACAATAATGCATTGGAAAAGTTCAAGATCCAAAATCCCTCTTCTCAAATGATATTACAATAAATATGCCAATATTAGTGTTGGAGCAGTATTGCATCCTTAGTACCTTGGTTTATACATTAGACAATAAAATTTGTTTCTATGCATTAAATTGCTATGGTTAGACTTAGGGAGATTCATACAGGAGGTGAGTTGGTTATTTTTTAGACCTTTCACACACACTCCAATGCTCTAGTCTGGTCACCTCAACACATGTGCACCCTCATTAATGCCTTGGAGTGTTACCTCCTTGATTTAGGGGATATAGGTTTGACTAGGGTTTTAGTGGTGTATTTTTCCTATTTTGGCTCTCCTGGGAGCATTTATTTCCATATTGAGCCTCCCACTCACATCTATATTCTCACACATGCATGCCTTGGACTCATAAATTCCCCATCACACTTCACCAATGTTCACACATTGGTTCGTGGCTATTTAGGTTGAGTTGGAGCTCCATTGGTTCACCTAGGGGGGGTTGAGGTCAAATATTAACATGACACATGTACACTCCCAATTGACTTCTTGAGCCTCTAGAATTTTTTCCAATGTATTATAAATGTTTACCATAACATATAAAATATGTATTGTATTAATATGATCAATTATTAGCACCATTCACGTGTGTTATTCCAACTATTTTTTGTCTCTTTTGTTGTTCTCTTGCACATTTTGTCAAATACTTTGAGTGTGAATATTTCTCTAGCTCCTAGATCTCACTGTGAAGGAAATTCTCACATGGTACTAGAGATAGTAGGATCTGCAAACAAATCTTGTGAGGTTTGAGTTGTTGTTTAGGGCATATTTCGAGAAAACTTGAGTGTTTGCCTTGCATGTTTAACAACATTTTCTGTCACAGGTTGCGCAAGCATGATGGAGAAAGCTCAAGATTTTCTTACTACATTCAATTATTTTGAATGGAATTCAAATATGGTCATCTTGTTGAGTTCCAAGGGCCTCTACCGGGTCACCATGAGGATTGAACTCAAGCCAAATTCTATTGTGGAGAAAGCCAAGTATTTTAATAAAATTGATGAAGCCTTTGGTATTCTTTGCCTCAACACTTCGAGGGAACTCATATTTAATATATAAATACTTGGCACGCTGAATGAATTTTGGCTCAAGTTTGAGTCACTATTCGGGAAGACAGATGAAAAGAGAGGCCATCAGCTTGAGAACGAGCTAATCTCTCTGAGCCCAACTCACTACAAGACCATTGAAGAATTATTTACCAAGTTTAAAGCACTAGTACTTAATATAAAACATTGTGGCATAGAAAATAAAGAGGATCATCTTATCTTTTCCATCCTTTCTAAGTTAGGGCCTAAGTATTCGGTGTATGTTTCAACATTCCACTCAAGCAGGCTTACAACTAGAAATTGGAAGATGCCCAACCTAGCAGATTTCATGGAGTCTTTGACTCAAGAGAATGAAAATATCATACAAATGGAGCAAGAAGAAATATTTGAAGCAAAAGGAGGAAGAGAAGAAGCAGTCAAGTTCAGAAATCTCTAGTTCTACTGATGGGAGCCCGAGATCGAGGAGGGGGAGAAACAAGAGAGAGAGACCAATATGTGGTTATTTCAGAGGTTCACATCTTGAAAAATATTTATTCATAAAGAATATGGACATCATGACCAAGCTCCTTCAAGAGAACCATATTTATCTTCCATAATTTGCAAAACGATGGGAGCGCAAGCAAGGAAATGGTAATCCTGAGCATGCATTGAGTGCATGGGTAAAAACAAATTATGTGCCTTCTGAAAGCCCTTTCCCAATCCAATCAGATATTTCCATTTCTGATTCTGAATATGATATATAGTCTGATATACAACCTATTACATTCACTGACTCATTTCCCCAACCATTTCATGAACAAAAGACCCAACAACCCTCAAGTTCACTAGTTGGACATTCAGAAAATTGCCTAGTTCCCAATGCTATGTCTCTTGTGTATGTTACTATTATGTCTTCTATGTATTTAATTGGTTGGAAAGCCATATAATTGGAATTCATGGGACTTTTTTTCCATATATATGGACTTTCTTTCACCACCCATGGTTCAAATCTCAAGTCTCCATACCTTCCAGGTTCGCTCAATTGCAACCGTTATCTAGTTTCTCACTCTTCTCTTCCTATGGATCCATTCGCTCATGGAGACACCATGCCTATAATATTTTCTGATTTTTATGACATATATTCTGATATCTCAGAGCCTCATGATATTTTTTACAAATTTATGAAGGTGCTTCATCAAATTGGGAGAAAGATTCATGGTTTTATTCATGATATGGCAGCTACACATGATGCATATTGTGTTGAATCCTTTGATGTTATTTGGGAAAGGGTTTGCACAGATGTATTTTCCATGGTTCATTATGCTATTATATCAGAGTGTTCCTGCATCAAAATACAATCTTATGATTCCGCTCCATCATCAAATTATGACCATCAAAGGGCCTCTCCACATGATCTTTGTTTACAGCACTTTGATGCATTGATGCATGATCTTGGCATCCACAACATCTTCACCAAGTCCATCACCAAGAAGTTGTTCTTTCAGCTCATGAAAGTGAAGAAGAGGACCTTCTGAAGACCTTTTTGATCTCTGTCGTGTCCATTTTTTAGGGGAGTTTTTGTCCCATGAGGTTTTCCTCCTTACCTCGGTTACATGGATCAATAAACTTTGTTGTGAAAAGGTGACTTGTGCCTTAGTTGCCAAGGCCTTAATAAATCATTTTGAATAATTTGTACTAATTATGGATTAATTCGGTGTGTTGGAGCATAAATGCATCCTTAGTACCTTGGTTTATACCTTAGACAATAACATTTGCTTCTATGCATTAAATTTCTATGGTTAGACTTAGGGAAATTCATACAGGAGGTGAACTGGTTATTTTTTAGATCTTACTCAAGCACTCTAGTTTGGTAAAATCAACACATGTGTACCCTCATTAATTCCTTGGAGCACTATCTCCTTGATTTAGGGGATCTTGGTTTGACTAGGGGCACTAGTGGTGTATTTTTCCTATTTCAACTCTCCTAGGACCATTTATTTCCACATTAAGCCTCCCACTCACCTCTATCTTATCACCCACACTTTCCTTGAACTCATCAATTCCCCATCACACTTCACCAATGTTCACACCTTGGTTTGTGACTGTTTAGGCCGAGTTTGAGTTCCATTGGTCCACCGCTATGGGGGATTGACATCAAATCTTACCATGAAACATGTACACTCCCAATTGGATTCTTGAGCATAACAAATTTTTTCCAATGTGTTATAAATGTGTACCATAACATCTACAATATGTACTGTAATAATATGATTAGTTATTAGCACCATTCACATGTGCTATTCTAGCTATTGTTTGTCTCTTTTGTTGTTGTATTGCGCATTTTTTCAAATACTTTGAGTGTGAATATTTCTCTAGCTCCTAGATCTCACTGCGAAGCAAATTCTCACAACTAGATTACCCTTGGCCTTCCACATTCCTTTGAGACACTTGGAATTCTTTGAATAATTTAATTACAAAATTGATTTAATTCACACTTGGGTGAGCTTTGGAATTCCATTACTTCATCCTTAAGTGACCTTTAGTCACATAATGGTATTTGTCCTCATGTGATATGGTGAATTTTTTCTTCTTACTATAGATAGCTTCTCCATTAGAGTCTTCATAACTTGATGGATTGACATTATTTGATTGAGCACCTCCTCCATTTGTCCATGGTTATTGTTCCTGCTTTAGAATAGTGATCTTGGTTTGTTTGCCTCCATATGCATTATGAGTACCTATGATCAAAATTAAATTTATGAGAGATTACATATCTAGCATAAAGGGAATTTGTAACAAATCAAGTCGACAATCGGAATCTACTAAATGCGAAAATTGTCCAAGTGCTGCAAAATTTGATATTTAAACTAGCTTACCAACTGTCGACATTATATCTTTACACCCACTGATAATTTTTATATGAGATTGATTTCAATTTAAAATCATTATGATCAATATTAGATTGGAATTCCTTTACTATCATTCTGACTTTAGTTCCTCTTTGATTTTTTCCCTTGACTTTCTTGCACTTTCTATTTTTTTCAAATTCCTTAATTGTCACAACGAGGCTTTAAAATCCATTTTGGGGCTTGTTAATTTATCTAGGGTTTCTCGTCTTGATCAGAATTAGATCTATAAATTTGGCCTTTAATCTATGCTCTATTTATTTTTTATAATTAATCTTCCAAACTCTAGTATAAATTATCCAAATTTTCAATTAAATTTTGAAAATTCATAGAAAATTAATTAATGGTCCATAGAATATAAAATTGAGTTCAATGGCCTTAGTAAATCTTGACAATAGATATTTGTCTTCAAAGTTGATTTTCAATCTTAATCCTGTTTTCTAGGAATTATTTAGTGAAAAATTAATAAAATTCCTAAAAAAATAGTAGGATGAATTTTAAAAGGGATTAATCATGGATTTATTTATATTAGGTGTTCCTTATGCCTCTTTGTGATCTAGTAAACTTAATTCTAATTTTTATGGACAAAAACGTAATTATCCCCGATAGGATTGATTAGGTAAAATCATTCAAAATTGACAGTTAAGTAACACAATAGATTTGTCACCAAGTTCAAGGAACTAATAAATGTTCAATAATACAGTTATCCTTTGAAAATTTCAAAATCTTTCAAAATCTCATGACTTTCCTAAAATAGTATATTACTATAAATGGAAAGAATTGAAAAACATGGGAAATAACGCTCAACTTGGGATGAAAATTATACCATGCGATTGTACAAGTCCCTAGACTCTACATAAAAAAAATGGACCAAATATGATAAATAAAACTCCCAAATATGGAAAAAGTGTTGTTTCAGTATGGCATCAAAGAGGGGTTCTTAAAATAAAATGATCGAGATGGATATAGGAGCTTAAATCTGTAAAGTGACAGAGAGTAAGAGTGTGAATGAATTCAAGAATTTTTTTACATAACCTCCCCTTGTTTTTTCCACTTTTGAATACAAAATAGAGGAAGAAATGACAATTTTCCAAAAGAGGAAAATCCCAAAAGAAGAAAAGAGAGGAAATAGTTGGGATGATCCTGCAAGTTTAATATTTCTTCTTGAATCTCCATTCATACCTTCCAATAATACCACCAATAGATATCCTACAAAAAAAATCATCACAAATCCATTAAAAACTTCAAAATCTATGCTTCGAAGGGACATGAAATGAAGCTTTACCTTCTTCCTACATAAATGGCTCTGGATCCATCACTCATACCCAATAAAAGAATGTTTTATTTGATGTCTCATACACCCATATCTCTCATAAAATTCGAAATATGGCTTCATTTTTCGAAAGAAATTATTTTTCCTCATCCATAACATGTGCGATGGGAGATAAGCTCTTCTCATTTCCATAGTTTGTGCCTATGTGCGCCTCTTCCACCTCTTTCACACCCAATAGGAGTTATGATAGAGCATAATTATCCACCTATGAATGAAAACCTGAAAAAATGTCATGTCATAAGGGAATCTTCCACTTGCATGGAATTTAAGCTCACTTAGGGTTGAATTAGATTATCTCATGATTCAATGGTTAATTAAACAAAAAATGAGCCAATGGGAGGAGGGTCAGCCTATTTATTTGTATAAGGTAATTCCAAGTGATTGATAAGTGTAGAGTATCATTATTACACTCCCTCTAACTTAATTGGTTTGGCCTCTTTCTGATTTCTTCTCATTGGTGTGGCCTCCTCTACTTATATAAGCTAATTAGGATTCCAAGCAGAATTCTATCACTTCAACCTTCATTTTTTCCCTTTTCCTTTGATAAATGATAAATTCCTCCATTAGATGAGGTTTATAAAATTATAAGAATTTATACCAAGTGAACCGTAGAAATATTTTGCAACTATAAGCTTTATTTGGTCAAATAATAGGCCTCCTTAGATTGCCATGCTAAAACTAGGTCCCATGACATAAAAGTTCATATCTCCCTTAAATTTTATCAGAATCATAAAATGTTTAATGCGTTGGAAATATTATACATAGTGATACATACTACAACCATTCGTTACATAGAAAATTCATATTATTCTTTCTTCAAGTTTTCCACAAGGTCCTCCATCCCCATTGGTCATAAATTTGACAAAACAAAAAGAGGGTAAAAAGTCAAATTTGAAAAATGGAAATGTAATTATCCAAAACTAACACATAATTTATCTTTTAAATGTTAAAACTAGTTTTTTATTAGAAGAGTGTTCTCTTATGTCAATAACAGATTAAATATTGTCGAGAGGCTTACTATTCTTGTGTAATCTTTATCCTCAACAAGAATATTTATACATAGTCATATATGTTTATTTAATCATTCACAGATTAATTATTGTTTGTCATTCATATATATATATATATATATATAT
>LPNX010723621.1:21848-44735 GCA_001517045.1 Pseudotsuga menziesii
ATTTTGTTATTAAATAAGTAATGACATTACTTAACCCATAGAAGGGCTAGTCAATGACCCAACATTGTGACTCCACACCATATGTCAACATTGGAATAACATTAACAATGGAAACGTAGGGCCAAGACATATTGGGCTTTACAACCTCATATACAATACTTACCATATAAAACCCAATCCTAGGACACAACATCGAGGCCGTGTATTCAAGGTTCCTAACAAATGGCATGCATGAATCTAATTTATGCACAATGAAATAATACTCTTTAAGGTCAAGATAACATGCCAAAAAAAAAAACTTCTAAAACATTCAACCATTAAGGAACATTGCCCTTCCAATGAAACCTAGTTCCTCATTCTACATGTATTGCAGTGAAATTAAACAAGAATACATTTACACCAGAGCTTTTAACATGTTGAATAATTGTCATTACACCTATGGGAATTCAACCATCATGATATTACCAACTAATAAATCAGATTTATATCCTTCACAAAAACTCCATTTACGACAATATCCATTCAACATCTCAACATTTCAATGGAAGAAAAATTTAAACACTTATTCATAGAAGACCTATAAGAATTATTTCAAACTTCCAATCCCATCCCATATCTATTCTGGTACAGACACACATGACCATATGGAATTCCCTAAATATCATTCTATCTAATGAAAATAACTACATAAACAAACTAGCCTCTATATTCATAATAAGTCGACACCATTTATCTTTCTCAGAAGCATATTTACACACTAATGTAGATAATATCTAATGTATGAAATTACCAATCTATAAACCCATGTGATACCCGATAAATTACATCAATAAACAACCATATGGACAATCCAAATATCAGACCCATAATTATTCATAACTCATAATCAATTTTCCTTCTAAAACAACCATTAAATCAACAATCTATATTACCTCATTTAGAAGAATTTTAACGCTACTTTTGATCATATTTTTCCACATTAAATATCATCCATAGATCCAATGGATAATATGATTTAGAACAACCATAGGCATACATATGTACTTTCCTAAAAGTATATCTCCAAGTAATCATAAATTCCATAAACAAACTAGCTACTAACTGCTAGTCTAACACATCAACATACCTCTTTCATGAGCTTCCAATTTATCAACATTGGATTAGCCATTCACCATGAGCATATATAAAAATTAAAAATAAATAATGACAAAGATATATCAACCTCCATGGGAACATGTAAAACAACATACATAAAGAGTATAAATATAAAAAATACTTATCTTTGATAAGGGCACATTTGGCATCAACTAGACAACTTTCCTCCGAGTCATAGACATTATCAAGACAAGCTACTTATGCAAGTCACCCATGAGCCAAGTTATTGGATCCAAAATCTAAGGAAATGTCTCAAATTCAATCTCTAAGGATAAAACTGAGTCCCACTATCTGAGTGACACAGATAAAGGAATTTCTTCCATGGGGTTTTCCCCCTCTCCACCCACTTAATCCTCCACTGCACTAGAATGTGAAATGGTAATCCATTCACCCTTTAGGTCCCTCAGTAAAACACCAAAATGTTAATCACTTCACCTTCTAAGTTGCTCAATACATCACCAATATTCAAATCCCTTCACCTTATAGGTCCCTCAAGACATCACCATTCACCATCAAGGTTTATGTGCAGGTCCAAGACAGAGACAAGTGGTAGACACAACAAAACTATATCGTACTAAAGAAAATATCAGTTTGAGAAGCCACAAATCAATCCCTCAACACCTACTTACTCCTCCACCCCACTACTAGGTGAAATGGTAATCCATTCACCTCCTAGGTCACTTAGTACATCGCCATTCACCATATGGATTTATGTGTAGGATTAAGACTAGAGAATTAGTGGACATGGAGGAACTATACCAGAGTTTATCAAGCTTACACCAAACACAAAAAATATCCGTGTGTTCCAAGCACATAGTTCACACACATAACATAGCATGCAGGGGCTCTTGAGCTCACAATATTACCTAGCCCTTAGTAATCATGGTATGAAAAAATCACCTCCCCTAAATGAATGAAGGAATGGATAATAAAGAATTCCCCTCATAGGATCTTGATTCCATGTAGACAATTGGTGTAAAATGTGTGCATAGTATCATGCCAAACTCTCCTTTGGAATTCACATTCTTATCAAATCCACTTTCTGCCCTGACAAAATAAATCAACCCTAAAATAATGAATGACCTCCTAAGCAATTTTAATCCCTTTAGGCTAATTCGAATTACCTCCAAGAGATGGACAAGATACCATTGATAAATAACTCTCAATCATAGAGTGCTCCTCAAGGACATTGTCTGACCCATTCAATTTCTCAATTGAGTAACTTGAATCCACTAAGATTAGCTCTAAAAAACTAACAAAAAAACACCCACTCATTGGCTAACTCAAACTCACCATAACTGGCTCGAATTACCCATAAATTACTCCCCTCGCATGAAAGTAACTTGAATTCCACCTACTAACTTGAATTTTCCCAAATTCACTTCCATGCACTTAGTATAATTCGAATTGACCCAAATATGCTCAAATTAATTGAGGACAACTCAAATTCATCTCATTAATGTAAGACCATTGAATTTAGACACCATCTAAATGAGGACAAATCCCAATTAACCAGAATGACTTGTTGGGCCTAAGGAAAGGAAAGACGAATTCACTTATAATTATGCCCGAGTATGGAGAAGAGTTAGAGAAGAAGAGAAAGGAGTTGTGATAGAGGTAGCAAAAGGAAGGAAGAAGAAGGAATATGCATGACAGAAGAGGAAGCCACGACTGAAGAGGAAGCAATGATAGAAGAGGAATCTGCAACAGAAGAGTAATCCACGACAGAAGAGGAAGCTACGACATAAGGAAGGAATGCGACAAGGAAAGGTATGATAGAATAACATTACCAAAAGGCATGCAAGTGGTATAACAACTGGAAAATGACAATAGAGCATGGCGTCTAGAAAGCAACAGTTCAAGAAGATCATGTGGACGAGGTTGGCCAGACTTGACGGAAGCCGCACGTATGAAAGAATATTTGTAATTTAGGCCGTTATTTCCTACTGTCGTGTGTTGCTAAATGTAGAAAGTCGGTTGAGAAAGAGATAGGTGAAGAGTCTATAAAGAGTATGTAATGAGTCTATAAAAGGAAAAATCCAAGTTGTATGCGGGTTAGATTATCCATTATTAGATCTTGAACCTCTCCATTGTTAGCTGCTCTATATTTGTGGTCTATTAGTTTTTTCTAAGTGATTTTGAGTTGAATAATCTGCAGCTGAGTGCGCATAAGTGTAGGAGAAGTTGAGTCGATCTAGGCTATGTGCGGATCGTTCATAGAGTCAAGTAGAGAAGGAGTAGAAGAGAAGATAAAAGAGCATGAGAGGAAGAAGGAGTATGTATAGATAAAGAAGAAGATATAGAACAGAGTATGCAACTTAGTGCGCAGACAAAAGGTGCATACATTTCTCATGCCAAATGAAGAGCACCTTTGTGGTTTTTCCAGGATGGGTTTCCACGTTAGATCCTGTGTATATGTGTCAATGTTGAATGTGTTTAAGTCACCTATATAAATGCTGCTTCGAATGAATGCTTATATGTTTTCTTATGAATGAATACAAGCATATCAGTCATGCTATTATAAATTGAATACAATTATGATGCACTGGGGTTGTTGTTATTAATTTGTCACAGTGATCTAGGAACAGAAAACATAGTCTCACAAAGAATATAGACAAATATGCATAAAATTGGCAAAATGGTGCTGCAATGGAAGTAGCAGCTCTATATAATCAAATGAAAGGATGATGATACAATACAATGATCATTCCAGATGCATGAATTCCAAAACAATTCGAATTCCCAAGGAGGTCATTCAAATTGAATGAGTGAGTCTAGCTTAACTGAATGTAAGCCACAGTAAACACTCAAGTTAACCACTGATCAAAACCCTAATTGAATCAACTGAGCCCTAACTAAAGTTGAAGTGCAATAAATGACTGAGTCTAATTGAAATTAGCTTAGACACATGTCACTGCCAGCCAACCAACAAGTGGTAGCGCATCAATGACTCTAATGAACCCTGATGAGGTTAATTGAAGTGTAACTGACCATCAGAAGTGGTTGGAGGCGCCCCTGTTGACTCCAGTTCATTAAATAATAATTAAATAATAAATTTAATGAAGGGAGGTGCCTTCACTACCCTGTTTAACTGATTGTAACCATTATTTATCAATAAAGTGCATTTATGACACTCAGATCATCCTCAAAGTGCTCTAGTTAGCCTCCCCGAATGTAGGAGAAGGCTAAGTTAGCCTCCTTAACTGATGGTAGGCATGGGTGTGCTAATGCTGATGTGATACAGTGATCATCTAATGTCAATTAAGTCAATAAAACTTATTATAGTGGTTTAACTAGGCCAAACTAACCATTCCATGGTTGAAGGCCTCCCGGTCATCAAGGAAACCACTGGAATTTTCAAGGGCTGTGTTGTTGGAAAGCACCCTGAGCACAAGTTCGATCGGGGGAAGGAAAGCAAAGCTACATGCATCTTGGGACTGATACATTCTCATATCAATGGTCCCATTCCTATCACATCCATGAATGGATCAAGGTATCTTCTGACTTTTATTGATGATTTTTCCAGGTACACATGGGTCTTCTTTATCAAAAAGAATTTTGAAGTCTGTGAAAAATTCGCTGAACTGAAGGCCTTGATCGAGAATGAATCTGGCCAAAAGATCAAGATCTTGAGATCTGATAATGGTAGGGATTATGTCATTAATTATTTTCTGCACATATGCTCCCAATGTGGTATTCAATTCCAGCATTCAATTCCCTACACTCCCCAGCAGAACGGTGTAGCGGAAAGGAAGAATCGGTCTCTCAAGGAGATGACCACCTGCATGTTGGAATCAAAGAAGTTGGATGAAAATTTGTGGGCTGAAGCCATGCATGCTACAGAATACATTTAGAACATATTTCCACATGCATCCATGAAAGGGAAGACCTCTTTCGAAGCATACTTCGGACACAAGCCGGATGTGTCAATTATGTGGGTGTTTGGGTCCACTGCATGGGCCTAAATTCCACTTGATAAAAGGAGGGCTTTGCAACCGCAAAGCATAGAATGTATGTTTATTGGGTATCCTGAAGAATCAAAAGGCTTCAAGCTGCTAGATATCAAAACAAAATAGGTCATCATCGAAAGGAGTGTCAAGTTTGATGATCCTCTTCAAGAGGTGGAACTAGTGAAGGAGAAAACTGTTGAATTTCCTTCCTATTCTACTGAATATTTGGATGATGAAATTGGGGGTGATGAACCTGATTTGGATCCTTTGATTTATGATATTAGTGTACAGAAAACATCATATTTTGAATCAGAACCTGAATTACAAAATCATCTCCCAACTTGGGCCCAACAGACACTCTCCTCCGCAAGAGATAACATTGGAAATCCGGATGATCCAAGGAGAACCCGGTCTAATTTCCAAAGAGCAGGTATTGTTCTCTCTTTTCATGATCATTTTCTGTCCAAATATTGTTATTTTATGATAATTTCAGACCCAAATTCCTACTACCATGCTCGGAAGGATCTGAGATAGCAAGTTTCCATGGATGAAGAGATGAATTCTCTTCAGAAAAACACTACTTGGGAGCTAGTTTCTCTTCCTCCCGGAAGGAAATTGGTTCAATGCAAGTGGGTGTTTTGGACTAAGTTCGCTGCAGATGGAAGCACCTACAAATATAAGGCAATTCTGGTGGAAAAATGTTTCTCCTGGGTCCAAGGTGTGGACTACCATGAGACTTTTGCACCGGTTGCAAAAATGGACTCCATCCGCCTAGTTTTGGCAATTTTAGCATCTAAGCACTGGGAAGTGCATCATATGGATGTTAAGTAATCCTTTATACATGGATATATTCATGAGGAGATATACATGAAGCAGCCTGGGGGATAAATTTCTAATCCATCTTTGGTTTGCAAGCTAAAGAAGTCATTATACGGGTTAAAACAGGCCCCAAGAGAGTGGTATTCCAAGATGGATGCCTTCCTACTCTCGCAAAAATTCCAAAGGTGTAGATTAGTTCCAAATGTGTATATACAGAAGAATGATGGTAATTTTATTATTATTTTTTTATATGTTGATGAATTACTGATCACAGGTAGCACAGTTGCTTCTATTTCAGTCATCAAAACTGCTCTCCACAATGCATTTGAAATGAACGATTTGGGGCTCTTAAAACAATTTTTGGGGCTCGAAATTGAGCAAAATTATGATGGGATAATGGTCAATCAGTCCAATTAAATATCAGACCTATTATTCAAGTTTAATATGGCTGAATGTAGGCTTGCACCATTCCCTTTCCTTTCATGGATCAGCCTTGAAGAAGGAAAAAGCACAACCTCCCATGGACTGTAGTATTTATCGACAGCTGATTGGTAGCTTGTTGTACTTGACTCATTCTCGGCCTGATATCTGTTATGCCATGAATGATGTATCAATATACATGCAGCAGCCCCATGATATTCATTGGAAGGAAACTAAGAGGATCATCCAGTACATTCAGGGAACCATGACCTACGACATTCACTATGCTGCAAAATCCGAGCTAGAGCTGGTTGGATACACAGATTCCGATTGGGTGGGTGATTCTATTGATTGGAAGTATACTTCTGGATATGTCTTCATGTTTTGTGGCAGCCCCATTTTTTGGTCTAGCAAAAATCAAGCCACCATAGCATTGTCTTCAGCAAAGGATGAGTATCGAGGAGCGGTGAATGCTTGCATCAAAGTTGTTTGGTTGCAAGACTTTATTTCAGAGTTTGATCTTGGTAGTACTTTGTCCACTGTCCTCTTTTGTGACAATAAAAGTGCTATTAATATATACACAGATTCGGTTACTAGGCAGTAGACCAAGCATGTAGAGATACACATGCACTATATCAGGGATCTAGTGCATGACAAGACCATCATTCTGCAATACTGCCCGACTGATGAGTAGATTGCAGACATATTCACCAAGAGATTTTCAAAAAATAATTTCACTCACCTCCGTTCACTATTGGGGGTGAGTTCATCAGGGTGATTCAACTACTTTCAGTGTTTATCTTCAGGGGGGGGGGGTTTCCCACTGGTTTTTCCCTCTTTTCCTCACTTAGTTTGTTTTGAGCATTGTTTGAGTTTCAGTATTGTACAGGGTGACCTATGTCCTTTTTGCTGGGGCCCTAGCATTCCTATGCACTTTATGTTTTATACTCCTCCTGAGTATAGATTAAGGGGGGGTGTTGGAGACATTTACCACCATACACACTCATTTTGGTCAATTTGTCCTAGTTAACTTGTCACAGTGGTCTAGGAATAGAAAACAAAGTCTCACAAAGAATACAGAAAATATGCATAAAATTGGCAAAATGGTGCTGCAATGGAAGTAGAAGCTTTGTATAATCAAATGAAAGAATGATGATACAATAAAATTATCATGCTAGATGCACGAATGCCAATACAATTCAAATTCCCAAGGAGTTCATTTGAATTGAATGAGTGATTCTAGCTTAATTGAATGTAATCCACCTCTCTCCTTGAGAGAAATCACATCAATCTTCCGGAAAGCTTTCGGAAGAGAGATCAGCAAGATCAGGAACCACAGCATGAAAGAGGTCATGCCCTCATGGAAAGCACTTCAAAGTCCAAAGCACTCTTGATAGATTCTGGAGCTTCGAACCACATGATGGATGAAAGAGACTCCTTCTCATCTTTGGAGACCTACAAATCCATCCCCATCCACATGGAAGATGACTCCACCATCATTTTAGAAGGACAAGGTACTTTTGATCTTCAACCATGGAATTTTTCTATAATTGCTGCAAGTATTTGAAGTTGATATGGCCAAACCTCTCATGCCACAGTATACTAACTTCATTTCCATGAGTCAACAGTGTGGTGGGATTTGCATCCGCCACAAAATGGGAAAACTCATAGGATTTTGCATGATGTTTTGCAAGGCCTTTTGCAACAAGTTTCCTGGATGCAAGTTTCATGATCTATACATCATTCGGGCTGAAGGATACTCTCTTGGGAATTCCCGTATGTCTCATTTGATCAACACTCAGGAGGTTTGATGCCAAATATGGTACATACAAAACATTTGAAAAATATCCATTCTCAAGATCAACAATACCTTGTCCTTCTGAAATGATGGTGGAGTCATCTCCCATGTGGATGGGGATGGATTTGCCAGTCTCCAAAGATGAGAAGGAGTCTCTTTTAGCCATCATGTGGTTCAAAGCTCTAGAATCTATCAGGAGTGCTTTGGACTTTGAAGTGCTTTCCATGAGGGCATGACCTCTTTCATGCTGTGGTTCCCGATCTTGCTGATATCTCCTCCAAAAGATTTCCAGAATATTGATGTGATTTCTCTCAAGGAGAGAGGTAGATTCATCAATTTTCTTCTTCATGCAGGCATGTTCAGGGTGGAAGCCCTTTCCGTAGTATGAACACTTGAATTTTTCCTTTCCATGATTCCATTTTCCTGTGTTCTTCTTTGAGCCGAAAGACTCATCATGCTGCTGGTTTTCAACTTTAGGCTTAGGAGCTTCGAATTTATTTTTTGGGTTCTTCTGCTGCTTTCCTTTACCCTTCAGATATTTGGGCCCCAAGACATGCAGGGATTGATCACAAGAGGATATGGTGATCCCCATCTGGACAAGATTATCATGTTCACTTGTTAGGGACTCGATGAAGGCATTGAGTGAATGCATCTTCCATCCAGGGGTTGTGAGCTTCCCCACATGTAATGTAGATACAAAAACCAAATAATCAAATCCATGTTTGGAGAGTATGGCGGGGATGAGCTGATCATCCTCCTTCTCCACTTT
The DNA here is from genome assembly GCA_001517045.1 of Pseudotsuga menziesii. Taxonomy (NCBI): domain Eukaryota; kingdom Viridiplantae; phylum Streptophyta; class Pinopsida; order Pinales; family Pinaceae; genus Pseudotsuga; species Pseudotsuga menziesii. Next base: position 30,760 of record LPNX010723621.1, read on the forward strand.
ACATTGCTTCAACAGTAAGACAATATGCTTGAACTTTGTGAAAAAGTCATTCAAGGTCTCGAAATTGGAAGGCTGGAGAGACATCAAATCATTCTCAACTTGGTATACTCTCAAATCATCCCGCTTTCCATACAGGGTTTCCAATTTGTCCCAAATTTCCTTTGGAATATTCAATCCCGAGAGATCGAAAAGAAGATCCCAAGAAACAGAGAGGCACAAGAATCCAAATGCTTCATCTTTCTTGTTCAAGATTATAGCTTTGTCTGTCACAGAAGCAGGCTCTTCTTTAGTGTCCATAGTGACCGTGGGGTAAAGTCCTCTGGCATGTAGCTGGATCTCCATGTCTCCTTTCCATGAGTGGAAATTGAATGGAGTCAATATTTCTACGGAAGAAGCCATCAGAAACTGCTAGAGCGAATGCTTTCACCTGTTAAAAATCTAAAAATCACAACAAAAGGAGCACCGTAAGATTGGAAAGACTACACATTTTAGGCTTTCATCACACCCAACATAGTCAACCAAGCAAGCTTGATCAACAATTTCCTTACTTGGGGTATTAAGTGGTAATCCTTGGCTTCTGGTGTAGTGTTGGAATTTTTGAGCTTTGCTCATTTTTTCATGCAAGATTTGTTAAAAACCTTGTTTTTTAGAGATCTGAGCTTTGTCCCACCATGAGCTCTGATACCATATTAATTTGTCACAGTGGTCTAGGAACCAAAAACACAGTCTCACAAAGAATATAGACAAATATGCATAAAATTGGCAAAATGGTGTTGCAATGGAAGTAGCAGCTCTATATAATCAAATGAAAGAATGATGATACAATACAATGATCATGCCAGATGCATGAATGCCAAGAAAATTCAAATTCCCAAGGAGGTCATTCGAATTGAATGAGTGAGTCTAGCTTAACTGAATGTAAGCCATAGTAAACACTCAAGTTAACCACTGATCAAAACCCTAATTGACTCAACTGAGCCCTAACTAAAGTTAGGGTGCAATAAATGATTGAGTCTAACTAAAAGTAGCTCAGACACATGTCACTCCAAGCCAACCAACAAGTGGTAGAACATCAATGACTCCAATGAACCTCGATGAGGTTAACTGAAGTGTAACTGACCATCGGAAGTGGTTGGAGGCGGCCCTGTTGACTCCAGTTCATTAAATAGTCAATTTAATGAAGGGGGGTTCACTCACTACTCTGTTTAACTAATTGTAACCATCAGTTAGAAATAAAATTCATTTATGACAATTAGATCACCGCCGGAGTGCTCCAGTTAGCCTCCTCGAATGTAGGAGAAGGCTAAGTTAGCCTCCTTGACTGAAGGTAGGCATGGGTGTTCTCATGATGATGTCATACAGTGCTCCTCTGATGTCAATTAAGTCAATAAAAATTAGAATAGCGGTTTAACTAGGCCAAATTGACCAAAATGAGTGTGTATGGTGGTAAATGTCTCCAACATTTGTTATATTAGCTGCAAAGGAGAAGTTGGCTTGCAGTCTAATTGTTCATAGTAAACATCAGTAATCCATTCACTATTCTTATTTGAGTGCCTTGGTAAAGTACCAAGGGACCAAAAATTCTCCACCCAACTAAGGGAACCTGGTTCTGGCAGTTACCCATAGAAAGATATCTCGAGTGAGACTGTATCTGCATCCCAGGTGTTGTTGAGTGGGATTTTCTATGTCGAGTTGATATCTTGGGATTTGTTGTGCTAATCAGAAGGGACTGGACCTAGGTCAAAGGGAAGTAGGGAATAATGCAAACAAATGGTTCTGTTGTTGTGACTGTAATCATTTTGGTGAGGGACATGTTGTGGCAACTGAAAAATCCTGATATCCAAGATAGGGTGGATTTCAAAGCGTTAGAATTCACACGAGAAGAAAGCAAAGGATCTCATTAGAACCCAATAGAGTGGTTGGGTCGGTACCTCTATATGGATATCAACGCTATTTTCTTTTCCAAGTTTCCCATTATGTTACATGGGTGGTTGTCTAAATTGGTAACCCAACAAAGAAACTTCCAAGGAGGAGAACTAACGAAGTGGAATCCGTAGTTGATTGAGTGTCTGAAAAGAGTGAGAAACCATGTGTCGAGGGATGTATATTTTTGGGTGGAAAATATTTTGGAGGTATACATTACTGAGTTTCTTGTTGACACAATAACTTCATATAGTGAGGCAAAGCAATTTTTTTTTCCAGGACCCCACGGTAGATATTGGTCGTCTTTAAAGACGTGGATAAAAATTCTTGTATGTGAAAAAGGAATCCTACAAATGTGATAAGTTGGAAGATGTGAACAAAAGGGTGGGTATGTCGCATCAAAACTGTGTGAAAAATGGTGCAGGCTTAGTTGATATGTTCCTAGAGATAGTTTAACTAAAATAGAGGCTAGTTGCTTAATAAGTGGAGGAAGATTTTGGTCCAGAAAGCGAAGAAATAATCTGATAGGAAGAGGGAGTTTAAACATGACCAGAGAAGAATAAGACTACGAACTTGTGTCATACTTAGATGAAGGGTCTTGTGATGAAGAAGAAGAATATTAGTTGATATCCAAAGGAGAAGAGGAATAAGAAGAATCAACTGAAGCTCTGGACCCAGAACGAGGATATGCCACACCCACAACACTGCACACATCTCCAAAGGTAATATCTAGAGACTTATCTCCAAGTGGATTTGTAAATACAAGCAGTACTAACGTTGTGAATAGCATACAAGGGAGTCTAGCTAGTCAAAATTTTGTTTTGAATGTATCGGTAGTTAATACAATTGTTGGGACCAACATTAAGTTGCTAATATTAAATGTAAATGAGTTGGAAGACCTAGAGCAACATTGGTTTATATGTGAACCCATATGGACAGTGCGACGGATTCAAGATGAGAACATAAATAAAGCACAAATGATCATGAATCTGCAAGGTCATGCAATAGACTGGTACATGAAATTTTATATAGTGCTAGTAGGAGTTTCCCATAAAATGCTTGAACAAATTCAGGTGGGAATGATAGATGACTTTAGAAAGACGAATTCAAAGTCGAAGTGCATTATAGAGATTAAATAAATCAAACAGCTTCCAATAGATTTTGTTTAGGAATTTAACCAGAGATTCAAGACATTAATGGCCAAAGTGAGCTTCCAGATGTCAGACGTACAACACAAGGAATGGTTCATTTCCTCCTTTCTGCCACACATCTGAATCCCATTGATGCAATAGAAGATTTTTTCGTAGATAGAAGCCCTTAAAATAGCCATGAATCTAGAATCCTCACTGATTGGAGAGACCAATGTAGGAATGATGCAGATTCAATCAAAGTTGACCAATATTACATTGCAGCTCTAGGACCTTAAGAAATGGAAGAAAGTTCAACAAGAGCTATGGTTTACGATATGTAGAATAGATGAACACCACAAAGATAATTTCCCAATGTTGATGAATTATGTCACAGCAGGAGCGTCGAACCCGATAAACACCCAAGGGATGCCTTGGTGCAAAATATGTCAGACTAGAGGCCATAAGTCAGAAGAATGTTTGTATTTACATAAGATTGTAAGTACACCAGCTATTATATACTATAAATTTTGTAATTCAATTGGACACGATGAGAAGGATTGCAGAGAACTTCAGTTACTGCAAGAAAATATGATGCATACCTACTTAATGAAAAATGATGATCAGATGCAAACTGAATGAGCACACCTCAGTATCATCCTGATCAATATCCACCAATGTAATATCAACAAACACAATATCCTCAACCACAATATCAACAAAATCAATATCCTCCACAACAACAATACCCTCAACAAAGGGGGGTGGAAACTTCCGAGGTCGAGGACAACAACAAGGAGGAGAAGGATTAGGTCGAGGAAGAGGCCAAGTCATATGTTATAACTATGGACAACCATGACACTTTTCCTGATATTGCCAATGGCCTACAAAGACATGTACATAATGTAAATCATTTGACCACATTATCGAACAGTGTCTGCAATTGATTGTGAAATGGTAGGCTCGAACTATCGAAAATCCAAATCCTGCACTGAATCTGAACCCCAAATAAAACCAAAACATTTCAATGATTTTTTTGAGCCTAGAGAACCAAACATCGTTGTTTTTAAAAGAGGAGGTGTTGCGATAGGACAAAACTAGAATACACATCATGGATAGCCACAGGTGCGACCCGCTACAAAAAAGAGAGATCCATTAAATGTGCAGAAGGAGAAGAAAGTCTTCTTGAATGTGTGACTAGATTTTGTTGATTCCAATCAACCATTGACATCTGGACAAGTAAATATGATGCCCGGAATTTTTTAACAATTACTCCAGAAGTAGCTAATGAAAAAGGTTAGTAAGCTTAAATTTTTTTCAAAAGTTGTTTAGCACTAGCCCATGATAGAGATGTTGTCGCAGAATTGACAACAATCATAGAAGAAACTGCAGAAGACCCACGACATGAAAAAAGAGTTAATCATGTCGGGAAAATATTAAAAACTAACCGAGAAGTGTGAATGATTGCACAGATAGGAGATTATGATATGGACTATATCATTTTAGACCTGGGCTATGATGTCAATATCTTGACAAGAAAGCCATGGGTAAACATGAATAATCCACCACTGGATTGGTCTCCCATTCAACTAATGCTTGTGAATCAGTCGAAGGTTCTACCCATTGGTAGAATAACTCAAGTACTTGTTGAAGTCGAAGGCTTGAGGACATATGAATAATTTGAAGTGATCGACATTGTTGATGACATAAATCCTTATCCTACACTATTGGGAATTGATTGGGCGATAGATAATTGAACCATAATTAATTTTAAGAAAATAATCTTGTCATTTGAAGATTATGAGATAAGAGTGGTCACGCCAATTGACCCGCTCGAAGGGAAGAGATATGTCTAGCCAATAAATAGTGAAGGCCAAGGTAATTACCTAGATCAGCTATATAACATCATGTATTCAAGAGATGATTGTATAAACACAACAACTAATGGAAAATTGAGTTGATGGAGTGTAATCTCTTGCACATATGATTCAGGAAAGGCATTAGAAAATTAGCAGAATTAGTTGTGAAGTCTCCATGCGAAGACGCACAAGAATTATAAGATCTGTGTGATGAGTAGAAGCCAAGGAAAGTGAGATACCTACATATGAAGGTTTACCCAACCTCGCATCTTTTCTAGCAGATTTTTAAGAAAACGTTATAGAATCATAGCGACTGTCTGCCTTGGACTTTGTACTGAAAGATACGCCCACTAGATGGTGGGGTACACATAAACAATCTATCTCTAAATGGTCATAGTGTAGAAGACTACTAAATATTAGATTTAGAGAAGAGATCAATTATATTGGTCGTAAGTATACAATATTGACAAATCCTGGTGAACATATTGAGCATTCTCGCATAACATGGCAGGAATATCTGCAACAAGAATGGGTTCATCGATTCATACACAAATTGGAGATGGTACCAAGAAATTGGTATACATCAGTGGAGCTGTGAAGAGGAACTTTTGAGTGGGAATAATTGGATACACGATTCACCCATACATTTGAGTTTACAATTGAACACCCAATAATTGATGTTGTGCTACACATAATGAAGGAAAATATATTTGAAGAAATCTTGGTTGCAACTATATATTTCCATCAATGTAGCACAACGATCCACCATTGGATGGAATGTTACAATGTCACAGGAGAACCAAATGAATTATGATCCTCTCTATGTAAACATACCTGAGTCAAAAGGTGTGCATGGAGTGGAAGGATTTTTCATTTCCAGTGACCAATTCCTAAGTCCACTTAATATTAAGAAAGTAAATATTGGCTTGCCTGAAAATCCAAAGTTCGCCAATATTGGAGATTATTGGGATGATGAGACTGTGGGGAAGATCACTGACTTCTTGCATGAATTACAGGATCTATTCCCTATGAAGTATTCATAAATGAAAGGAATAGTCGTTGACCTCTTCAAAATGAAGATTCCTTTGAGGCCCAACGCAAGACCGGTCAAGCAACGACAATGAAAATTAAACCCATGATACAAATAAAATGTTAAAGTTGAATTGGATCACATGCTAGAGGCAGGTGTTATAGAGCATGTTGAAGAATAAGAATGGATTAGTCCAATTGTAGTACCATACAAGAAGACCTTAGGTGAAGTAATAATTTTTGTTGACTTGAGAAAATTGAATGATGCTTGTTTGCATGATCCGTTTCTAGCTCCATTTACAGATGAGGTACTAGAGAATGTCGGAGGACAAGAGATGTACTCTTTCACTAATGAATTTTTGGGTTACCATTAGATTATAATTGCAAAGGAGGACCAAAAAAATAATACCTTTTCGACAGAGTGGGGTTGTTTCTAGTATACGGTAATTCCCTTTGGACTTAAGAATGCACCTACGATTTTTTCCAGAATCGTAGTCGCTTCCTTTAAATATTTTATACATAAATTTATTGAATTCTACTTTGATGATTGGGAAATATTTGGCCTTGTAAAATACCATATAGAGATCCTAAGAATGATGCTGGAATGCTTCGCTAGTATAAACTTTCCCTGAATTTGAAGAAATGTATATTTTGCTCACTATTTGGAGATTTGTTGGGCCATGTGGTTTGTCGTGATGGAATGTTGGTTGATCCAACCAAAGTTGCGATCATCCTTGACCTAACACCATCCACTATAGTTAAAAAGTTAATAAAAACACTAGGACACACTGGATACTATCAAAATAATGTAACTTCGAAAGATATTCCAGTTGTATTGTATTCCTCCTATTGGAGATGAGTTTGGTCTTGTTAGAGTCATTGAAGGACGCAATGTAAACCTATGAATGTAAGTCAGGTCATTAGTACCCAAGTGTCAATATAATAAATGCTATTTGTGATGTCCAGTTGGACATGTAAGCTTGGACATCTACTGAATTCGACCCCACCAAGTTAGAATTCAAGTCAACAGAAGAATATAAATAGGAGGGCGGTCCTCTTCATTTGTACTCCTCACTCAAGATGGTTTTAGCAAGAGAGAGAAGGAGTAGCGCATGAAGAAGGAGGAAGCTGTTGTTGTCTAGGTTTTTACACTGTCTTGGTCAATTTCTATGTTGAGGAAGTTTTGTGGGGTTTTCTCCCTTGTGGTTTACCCGAGGAAAATATATGTGTTCTTGTGTTCTTATGTTTTTTTGCATGTTGTTCTTTCATCGATCTTCTAGTGGATAATTTTTTAAAGTTATCATATAAAAAATTTAATGAAAATTCAACATGGTATCAACACCATCCTGAAAGGAGACACTGCACATCTAGGGTTTTTTTTTCTTGAAAAAACTCTCGACAGATCAACCAGAAAAGAAGGCTCCTCCAACTCGCCTCTGAAGGGCGCATCTTTCTGTGGTGACAAAACTGAAATCCAAGAATCTTCAATTTTGGACCTATTACTACTGTCGGGACAAACTAGGGTTTCATTTTTCCAGGGTTTTCATCATCAATCTCAGAAAAAGGAAGATACAGTCTACCTTGCCTCAGGAGGGCACATATTTTCCTTCATTTAACTCCACCTGTGATCCCAACTGCAAAATTAGGGTTTCTACTCCAAACCCTAGAACCTCTTAATCAGGTGTTATCGTCTGCAAGTAAGTATTCTTTTATAGTTTTCCATTTGAGGTTCTCAGTTTCTTAAAGATGACAAAGAATACCAAGCTAGGTAAAAATCTTGAAGGGGATGAAAAATTCAGAGCATCGAAGTACAAAATCATGCTCATCCTCCAAGAGAATGATCTAGATCAATTTGTGAAAGAGGAAGTGAAAGAACTAGAAGAACCTAAAGCCAAAGCCAAGCACAAGAAGGATATGACCATAGCTAAGAGAATCATAGCTGATTTAATCAAAGATAACCTAATCCCTCGGGTATCATCCATGGAGACTCCAAAAGAAATGTTCAATGCCCTATCAAGTCTATTTGAAGGAAGGAACATTAACAGGAAGATGACCCGGAGGAATCAAATCAAAGGTGTAAGAGCTCAGAAGTTAGAAACTATGCAATCTTATTTCACAAGAGTATCTCAAATCAAGGATCAATTAGAAGCCATCAGTGGCATGGTTGAAGAACCAGAGGTTGTAATGACAAACTTGAATGGCCTTCCAAGATATTGGGAAGCTTTCATCTGAGGAATCTGTTCAAGAAGAAAGCTAACCAAATTCTGGAAGTTATGGGAAGAATGTGTCTAAGAAGAAGAGAGAATAGTATCCAAAGAAAAAAGATAAATGACAATGAGGATCAAGCTTTAACTACCCATACCAAAGGCAAAAGAAAAATCCATGACCATCCTCCTAAGACTTAAGGGTTTAAAAGACCCAAGAGAGATTTCTCAAGATTTGAATGCTTCAGCTGTCACAAGTTAGGACACATTGAAATCGACTGTTCCATGAAAGATGAAAGAATCAAGAAGATGAGAAGGTAATTTCAAGCACATGCTGCTGAAGATAGTGATCAAGGAGAAGAAGAGGAAACAAAGAAGGATGAAGATTCCAATGAAGAGTATGTTTTGATCTCTGTGCTAACTAGATCAATCTCACCAGGAAATGACACCTGGCTGATTGATAGTGGTGCCTCCAAACACATGACTGGTTTCAACGAGTCACACTCATGCCTTGAACAAAAGCAATCTCCACACAAAGTAATGCTTGGAGATGATTCCCAATATCCAATTAAAGGGCTAGGAGAAGCATCTTGTAAATTGGATTCTGGAAAACCTATGAAGATGAAGGATGTCCTATATGTTCCAGGACTAAATAAGAATATTCTCTCTATTTCAGCCTTAGACAAGAAAGGCTTCAGATTTTACTTTATCGATGGAAAAGTCCTCATGTAAACCAAAGGAAAAACAATCGATGATGCAATAGATATTGGAGTTGAAGAAGGAGGTATCTACAAACTAAAGGGACATACAGATTCTGTATTAACAACCAACACCATCAATCCAAGTGAGCTATAACACAAAAGACTTGCTCATGTTCACTATAAGGCTATTCCAATTGTAAGCAAGGTGGTAACTGGTTTACCAGAAATCCAGGTAAAACATGAAGGAGTGCGCAAAGGATGTTCACAAGGGAAGAATACTAAGAATCCCTTTCCGAAAAGTAATAGTAAGGAAAAAGGGATCCTAGACATTATTCACTTAGATATCTGTGGACCAATGCAAACCACTTCATTAATTGGGTACTCTTACTATGCCTCCTTCACTGATGACTACTCTAGAAAGACTTGGATATACTTCTTGAAAAATAAGGATGAAGTATTTGAAATATTCAAAGATTTTAAAGCTCTTGTAGAAAACCTTTCAGAAAAGAAAATCAAAATTCTGAGGTCAAACAATGGAGGAGAATTTACTTTGAATGAGTTCAATGATTTCTGCAAAGAGGCTGGAATTAAGAGGGAGCTCACCATTCCCTACAATCCACAACAAAATGGTGTGGCGGAAAGGAATAACAGATATATCATGGAAGCTATGAAAGCCATGATCCATGGCCAAGATCTCCCAATGTACTTATGGGAAGAAGCAACACGAACAACGGTATATGTTCAGAATCAAATCTCTCACGGTGCTCTTGGGAACAAAAATACAAAAGAAATGTTCTTTGGTGAAAGACCAGACCTAAGTCATCTTAATATTTTTGGTTGTCCTATATACATTCATATTCCCAAAGAGAAAAGATCAAAATTAGATCCTTCAGGGAAGAAAGGATTATTCGAGGGATATAATGAACAATCAAAAGCCTATCGAATATATATTCCTGGGTACCGTCAAATCGAGCTTAGCAGAGACGTTACATTTGATGAAGATTCATCTTTCAAGAAATCAAGAAAAGACAAGGAAGATGAATAGGAGCATGAAACTCCCAAGACTATTGAAAGTACTAAAGAAGCTAGAGTTGAAGAAGAATACCTAATACTTGAAGATCATGATGTAACTAAACCCCAGCTACCTGAAGATTTACCAAGTGAACTGATTTCTTGAAAGAGAAAACCTACTTGGGCTCATGAAGCAATTGAAGAAGCAAAAAGACTTGGTTCTCCCAAAGGATCCATTCGAGAAAGGAAGAATCCAAATTCATACCCTAGCTACATGGATTTGATGAGTGATCTAGTTGATAAAGAACCATCCTATTTTGAAGAAGCAATAAAACAAAAGGAGTGGGTTGATGCAATGGTCGAAGAATACCAATCTATTATGAAGAATGATGTATGGGAAATAGTACCTAGACCAAAGGAAAAGTCAGTGGTATCCTCTAAATGGATATTCAAAACTAAGCACTCAGCAGATGGAAGTATAGAAAAATATAAAGCTAGATTTGTAGCCCTATGATTCTCTTAGAAAGAGGGAATTGATTATGAAGAGACTTTTTCCCCAGTAGCAAGATACACCTCTATAAGGATTGTTATTGCTTTGGCCTCCAACATGAAATGGAAGCTACATAAAATGGAAGTAAAGACGACATTCCTAAATGGAATAATTGAAGAAGAAGTAAATATCAAACAACCACAAGGATTCGAGATAAATGATCAGAAGACTCATGTATGTCGACTAAAGAAAGCATTGTATTGATTAAAGAAAGCACCCAGAGCATGGTATGGAAGGATCGATGGATTCCTAATGAGCTTAGGATTTACCAAAAGTAAAGAAGACTCCAACCTCTACTACAAGGTTGATGAAGATGGAATTTTAATCTTATTACTATATGTAAATGATCTGCTCCTGACAGGTGAAGATAAGTCAATAATCGAATGTAAGAAGAGGCTTGCTGTATAATTCGAAATGAAGGACCTTGGAATGATGCACTACTTTCTAGGTCTTGAAGTATGGCAACATTCAGATGAGATTTTTCTAAATCAAGGAAAGTATACTATTGAAATCTTGAAAAGATTTGGAATGCTAGACTGCAAAGCTATGACCACTCCAATGACTACTAGTTTGAAGCTATTGAATGATGACACTTCAGAAGTTGTCCATGTCACACTATATAAACAGATCATTGGTTTTTGATCTACCTCACCAATACCAGACCAAATATATGTTTTGCAATAAACAAATTGAGTTAGTACATGGTGAATCCTAAACACGTTCATCTAATTGGTGCAAAGCATGTGATGAGCTATCTAAAGGGAAATTTAGATTATGGGTTGAGATATACATCCAATGGAGAAATCAAGTTGCATGGATATGTAGATTCATACTGGGGTGGAAGTGCCAAATATAGAAAGAGTACATCGAGATGTTGTTTCAGTTTGGGATCTGGCATGATCTCATGGTTCAGTAGAAAGAAGACCAGTATTGCACTTAGCACAACCGAGGTAGAATATATTGCAGCATGTTCAACCTGTAGTGAAGTAGTATGGCTTCGAAAGATGTTGTCAGGATTATTCAATGCAGAGGTAGATGCCACTGATATCCTTTGTGATAATTAGAGTTGTATCAAGATGATAGAGAATCCTATATTTCATGATAAGTCAAAACACATTGAGATCAAATATCATTTCATAGGGTATATGGCACAAAAGGGAGTTATAAACCTCAAGTATGTTCCCATTGAGGAATGAGTAGCAGATGTGTTGACTAAGCCTATAGCTCATGTAAAGTTTCAATATTTTCGAGACAAACTTGGTCTAGTCCAAAAGGACCTCTCTCGAAAGAGGGAGTGACAACAGATGTTGGATGCAGTGGTGAGTAGGTCAGTCTAGGGGAGGGTACGTCTGGCTATGCTTGTTTGGCTCAAAAGGGTTAGTAAGCCAGAATAAAGACCTATTAATCCTAGGGGGATTAGTCTGTCTGGATAGGATTGTTTGGCCCGAAAGGGTTAGTAATCTAGACAAGGCTTGTTTGGTCCCTAGGGAGATCCATCTGTCTAACTAGGCTTGTTTGGCTCAAAAGAGTTAGTAAGTTAGAAAAAATTCACAGATGGATCTACCAGATAACTCACCATGATGCTGCTTTGAAGAATATCAAGGTCAAGATGTATCCTCAGTATTGCTATACTATTGATTGGTGATGATTGCTGAAAATCTTGATAGATGTTTCAGTATTGTTATACTAATTGATGATTGATGAGATGCTTGATAGTTGATACAGTATTGCTATACTTTTGATTGTTGCTGATTGCTGAAAATGTTGATAGATGTTTCAGTATTTATATATTGATTGTTGATGACTATTGAGATGCTTGATGGTTGTTACAGTATTAGTATACTGTTAGTTGGTGTTGATTACTGAAAGGATTGATGATTGATGCAGTATTGACATACTACTAAGTTGTTGATGATTGATGTCATGCTTGATTACTGTTATCAATAATGATACTGTTATTATTGATATTTCTATTTGCTTCTTGATCAATTATTGATTGAGTCCGTATCAATAATGATACACTGATTATTATAGTATGATGATGTCAATGTTCCAACATCTCTATGCTGACTATGCAAATAATGCTCTACCATGAGTTATGATTGAGTCTTTAGTACTAACAAGTTGATGATTGTTGATGTTGTCAATATCCTTACACAGATATTGTAGATAGTAGAAACAAAGAAGATTCAGTATTCATATACTAATGTGACAGAAGAAGATTCAGTATTCACATACTGATGTTACAGAAGAAGGTCTAGAATTTGATTCAAGTAGAAGAAAAAAAAATATGATTGAAGTTGTAAAGACTACAAGAATAAGATCCAGAAGATGGAAAATAGAATATGTTCGAGAAATGTACAAAAGACGAAGATTATAAGAAGAAGATTCAGAAGATGGCAAAGACAAATAGAAGAAGTTCAAGAAGATACTGAAGATGAATATTACAGAAGATGTTCCAGCTGAGGTCGATGATGAAGATGTTAGAAAAGTGTTCCAAAACTTCCTATGACATATAGAGTCTCACCAGTCAGTTGTACAGTTGTAATAGTAGCAGTTGCTACTACAGTTGAATACCTTCCTAGTTAAGAGGGAGTGTTAAAATAATGTAACTTTGGAAGATATTCCAGTTGTATTGTATTCCTCCTATTGGAGATGAGTTTGGTCTTGTTAGATTCATTGAAGTATGAAATGCAAACCTCTGAATGTAATTCGAGTCATTAGTACCCAAGTGTCAATATAATAAGTGCTATTTGTAATGTCTAGTTGGACATGTAGGCTCAGACAACTAGTGAAGTCGGCCCCGCCAAGTTAGAATTCAAGTCAACAGAAGAATATAAATAGGAGGGCACTCCTCTTCATTTGTACTCACTCACTCAAGCTGGTTTTAGTAAGAGAGAGGAGGAGTAGTGCACCAAGAAGGAGAATTTGTTGTTTTCTAGGTTTTTACACTGTCTTGGTCGAGTTCTATACTGAGGAATTTTTGTGGTGTTTTCTCCTTTGTGGTTTCCCCGAGGAAAATATCTGTGTTCTTGTGTTCTTATGTTTTTGTGCATGTTGTTCTTTCAGTGATATTCTAGTGGATAATTGTTTAAAGTTATCATATAAACAATTTTAAAGAAAAGTCAACAGATACTACAGGAAATTTATCAAAGGATATGCTGAGGTAACTACTCTAATTGAAAAACTGTTGAAAAAAGGAACTCAGTTTCATTGGATAGAATATTGTTAAGAAATTCTGTACAAGATGAAGAATAAGATGGCTACTACGCCAATACTCGTCTTTCCAAACTGGGAAAAAGAGTTCCATGTTCATGTCAACGCATCATATGTTGTGCTTGGTGTGGTATTGATGCATCCTAGTGAGGATCAATTAGTCATCCCATTTCCTTCTCTAGAAAGAAGTTATCAACTACAGAGAAGAATTATACCACGACAGAGAGAGAAGGGCTAGCGATGGTATATGTACTACAAACATTTAGACATTATTTACTAGGAGGACATTTTAAGACATATACTAACCATTCTACATTAGAATGATTGGTCAATAAGCTAGTGTTGTGGGGGGGGGG
>LPNX010723621.1:44745-73608 GCA_001517045.1 Pseudotsuga menziesii
ATCTTTCAAGGATTGAAAGTGGATAAGAACCTACTATTCTAGAAGATAATATTACAAATGCACAACTATTTGCGATAACCATGTTTGATGATCAATATAATGATATCATACATTTCTGAGTACAGGTTATGGGAAAACTAAATTTACCACTGCACAGAAGATATAGTTGGCGGTGCAAGTTGTGTATTTCCAGTTGATTGTTCGACACTTGTATAAAATGGGTCATGATGAGATACTTCGGTGTTTCATTTTGGAGCACGAGTGCTGCTGGATATTGAATGAAGCACAAGCTGGTGTCGCAAGAGGGCACTATACAGGAAAAACTACAGTGCAAAAGATTTTGTAAACAGGATTATGGTGGCCCATCATGCATGCAGATGCTAAGGATTATTGGTGTAGGTGCGATGTCTATCAAATAACTAGGAAGCCTTCCCGAAGAGATGAAATTCCATTGGAACCGCAAATTACATCACATGCATTTGATAAATGGGATGTTGATTTTGTAGGACCAATCCGTCCAACTTGAAAGTGCATGGGAGCATGATATTTTATTACTGTGACTGATTACCTAACTAGATGGAAAGAAGCAACGCCAGTAAAGGATTGTACTATTGCGACTGCGGAGTTTTTATTTGAAAACGTCGTGAAAAGGTTCAGGTTTCCAAATATTTTAATCAGCGATCAAGGTACTCATTTTGTTAATCAATTAATTGAAGAATGAAGAATTTCAAATACAACATAGAAGGACAATGCCATATCATCCTCAAGCAAATGGAGCTGTTAAAGCATTGAACAAGATTCTGGAAAACACATTGACAAAGGTTTGCAATGCGTGAAGAGATGACTGGGACCAAAATATTACTGTAGTATTATGGGCATATCACACAATGTGTAAGAAGTTGAAAGTTCAAAATCCATTTAGATTGGTATATGGGAAAGAAGGTGACATGCCTATGGAGTACATTGTGTCAATCCTAAGAGTTGCTACGATCACTGAAATGAAATATGTTGATGTTGTGGAAGATAGGTTACTTCAACTAATACACTTGGAAGAAGAACACTTTGTTGTAGGATTTCATCAAAATGTAGAAAAACAAAGGCAGAAGGTATAATGGCATGATAGACACATTAAAAGAAAGCATTTTGAAGTCAGAGGTCCTGTTCTTATGCATGACAAGAAGTTTTTCAAGCATCGGGGAAAGCTAAAAAGACATTGGTTAGGACCATATGTTGTTAAGGAAATCACTGATGTAGGAGAAATAAAGTTATAAAATTAGATGGGATAGAAGCTAGAGAACTCATCAATGGGAATCGACTAAAACCATATTTCGATAGCTGCGACTTAGTCGCATAAAAAAAAAGAAAAAAAAAAGGAAAAAGAGAAAAGAGAAAAGAGAAAAAATGAGCAAGAGAAAAGAAAGAAAGATGAGTTAAAAATGTATAATCACAGACTCTTAGTCTACTACAAAGAGAAGTGAAGTTTTGCAGACTTGGCATTTGCCCAAGGTCAAAATTCTGAGCGAGGACAATTGGAATGTCGCAAGAAGGAAAACCTATTGAAAGTGGAATGTAAGTCGTAAGGAGTGCGACGAGACACTGAATGAGTTGCAAAAGAAAGGGACTCTACCAAACGAAAGAAATTAGGTCGCAAGTGACATGACGTTGGTAAAGAATGAAGAGACTTGCTGATAGGAAGGTTGTCTATCATTTATTTTGAAATCTCAGGAGAATTTGGCGGCGTGATTTGTGGTAACGTCTTCCTTAATGAAAATAACTGCCCATGCAGGTGCCACCTAATTGATGGCATGTTGAGAAAGTTTCCTTAAATAATTTAATCAAAGGCCCATGGGATTGAAAGGAAATATTCCTTTTCACTTGAATGCCCATGGGTGTGAAGAACAGTTGTCAAAAACTGTTGTTTCATATCAAACTCCACGCCCAAGTTTAGTTTCATTCTATTTGCATGAGAGAAGAGTGATTGTTGTCTGCAACTTCAGGAGCCGAAGTAATTTCATGGTAATATCGATATCAAGTACTAGCGCAACTGTGGAAGCTTAATTTGGACCTGCATTACCCATGCCCATTATGGAAGATACTGTGGGATATGTCCCACCAATATAGTAGCATGTTCTAGCTACTGGGAAAGTTCCACTTCGGCCATCCGGAAAACACATAGCATAAGTAGAAGGACCCTCAGTAGCTTCAAAGGAAAAGTGTACAATGAACTAGAAGAGAAATAAAAAAGAAACAACAATGCCACCAATCCCTGATAAGGAACAAGAATCAGAAACCAGAACCTTCCTGCTTCCATATATCCCACCAAGATGGGAAGACACACCAAAGGTCAAAATTCCATCCAAGATTCGAGCCCCGGTGGTAGCACCCAAACTGCCAAAGGGAATTAAGGTACTGTAGAACATTATACCAAATTTGCAGAAGTTATGCTTTGATGAAAATGATACGAACAAATTGAGTGCTCTATATAGAAAGAAATACATGGATATGGTGAAGGAAACACCTGATTCACCAAAGTATTTTGTTCCAAAGGAATGGGCGAAAGGACTGGACCAGTCTGGCGTATTGTCATTTCTATTCATGCCACACTTCGGTCGAAGCATAGAAGTGAACACCTATGTGAAATCATTTCTAGTAGTATTTCATGGAGGATACCTATGGCTAGACAAATCATATTCAGCTGATGTCAACCTCATTTCAATAATTACAATCCTTCCATGAGCCAGAGTAGATCTAGTGTCAGTTTTAAAGAAGGATAAGGACCCAATGATGATTGTGAGGGTTAAGGATAAGTATGATTTGGTTAGGGATAACAGAGGGTTTATAATTTCATCCATTAATGACACTACTATTCACTTTGCTGCAAATATATTGTCCTACAAAATGTTGCGAAAGTTGCAACCAACCCAATGTACCATGGGTACGGTTGCGCTAGCTGAACTCTGTCTCAAGGGAGTTCAGATTAATTGGTCACAATTTTTGCTGAACGAATTGTTACAAGACGCGACTACATCACGGGAAGTAGGCCTGGATTTCAACTATTCTTGTTTATTGATTTTAATTTCATTTGTTTCTTGGTTCGACCCAGCGGACTACCAGCTGATAGATCTACCTATTACATGCAGAGGGGAAAAATACCAAAACCTTTGGTTCTCACAAGACAAGAACAAGAAGACGAACAATAATATTGAATTTTTCATACATGGAGAAGCCCTGAGGCATCAGGTGAAGACACATGCAAGACTTCATGATGAAATTATTGTGCAATTTCTCCGAATCATCAAGTTTCAAATTGGTTCGCATTATGTTATCATGCAACCGCGATAGGACTCTGATTGCTAATGGTTGGAAACACAATTTATAATGACGGAAGAAGAACTGGAATCCATTACCAATGAATGGACAAAATAATGGCACCTATCTATGCCAGAAGCAAAAATAGTAGATGAAGAATTGGATCAAGACAAACCCGATCATAGGGAAACCAAGAAAAAGAGTCGGATAAGAATGATTCCAGCTTGACCCCGCTAGATCCACTGCTCGAAGAACAGGGAGATCATGAAGAAGCAGAATAGAGGAAGCCTAAGCACAAGAAAAGGAAGGTTGATAAACAAGCCAATACCTTCAGTATGGATGGGGAAGAATTGGAATTGTTAAGAGAATCACTACAAGAAGTTGCGCAAGCAAGTTTTCAAGACATCGATAAGAGATAGACTGAGTTAACATATAGTATTACAAAGCGGTTAAATGAACTCTGTAAAGCTGTCGAACATATTAGAGTCATAGTGGATCATAGGCCTTGGGTACCTAAGTTGCAGGATGAACTTGGCCCCTCCGGATCACTGGAAACTCAGATGCCAAAATTGGTTCACCCAATTAGGGTAAAAGTAGGAGGAGAAGTATTGGATCTGGGAACCCCAGAATTTAATGATGTGGCCAAAAGCATAGGTCAGGTAACTATAGATTTTACGCAGATGCAAACGACTGAAGTATATGCATTACATAAAGTTGTAGTAGCAAAAATCAAAGTAAGCGAAATCACCTTGGTTAAGAAGGCAAAGAAAACCGAGAAGGTTGTTAACAAAATAAAGGCAAATATGTAGAAGACAAAGAAGAAAGCAAAAGAATCGGAAGAAAGAAAGCTTAAGCTTGATAATGCTATAAATATAGCCTGCACAAATCTTAATGATGTAGAAATTACATAAAAAATGGTTATGGAGGAAAAAGGTCATTCGGCTTGGAAAGATAGTGGCCGACCTTCAGAAAAAGCTCACAAAAATTGAAGAGTAGGCACAACCAAGCACACCCCGAGAGGTGTTGGAGGTAAGAAAAATAGACAACAACTGAGGCTATGAAGAAGATCAAAGAAGCGAAAGCGATATGTGGTAATGTTGTCGACCAATTTTCTCTTGATTGGGAAGCATTGATGGATGATGTAGAATCAGAGAAACTTGTAAACGAGCTGACTACAGTTGAATCAAATATTACCCAGATAAGGAATGAGATGAAGCAAGTCCCCTTAGCGCAGAAAATGGCTAAGGAAATAGAGATGAGAAAATTGCAACAAGAAGTTACAGTGTTGCCTACACAAAAGCAACAATGCGTAGATAAGGTTGAAGAGTTGCAGGCGGATGCAAGCTGAAGCTGAAAGGATTATAGGCATTTTTCATCATGTACATTAGAAGGTACGAGAAGCAGCTGCATCAGTAGAGAAGGTAATGCTAGAATATGTCAATTCCGACCTTATGGAGTGACTGCAAAAGACAAAGGAAGAAGTGCGGCTGGAAGTAGAGAGAATAACAAAAATATTGGAAGATTTTCACACTAAATTCGACACAAGTAAAGAAATGGATGAATAGCTTCGAGTGGCTCGGGACGAGTCACATGTGAGTGTTGGGAGCCTATTGGGCCTAGGGAAAGGAAAGTAGAATTCACTTAGAATTATGCCTAAGTATGGAGAACAACTAGAGAAGAAGAGAAAGGAGTTGCGACAAAGGTAGCGACGGGAAGGAAGAAGAAGAAATATTCATGACATAAGAAGAAGCCATGACAGAAGAGGAAGATGCGACATAAGGAAGGAATGAGACAAGGAAAGGTGCGATAGAATAACAGTACCAGAAGGCGTGCAAGTGGTATAACATATGGAAAATGACAGTAGAACATGGAGGCCAAAAAGCGAGAGTTCAAGAAGATCATGGGGATGAGGTTGGCTAGAATCAGCGGAAGCCGCACGTAGGAAATCATATTTGTAAGTCAGGCCATTAGTGCCTATTTTCATGTATTGCTAGAATAGGAAAGCCAGTTTGTTGGATAAATGTAGAAAGTCGACTGAGAAAGCGACAATTGAAGAGTATGTAAAGAGTCTGTAACGAGTCTATAAAAGGAAAAACCCAAGTTGTATGCGGGTTAGCTTCTCAATTGTTGGACTCTAAGCCTCTCCACTATTACTTGCTCTGTATTTGTGGTTTTGTTAGTTGTTGCTAAGTGAATAGAAGTGTAGGACAAGTTGAGTCGATCCAGGTTGTGTGTGGATCATTAGTAGAGTCAAGTAGAGAAGGAGTAGAAGAGAAGACCAGAGAGCATGAGAGGAATAAGGTGTATGTATATATAAATAAGAAGATGTAGAATAGAGTCTACAACTTAGTATGCAGATAAAAGGTGCATACATTTCTCATGCCAGATGAAGAGAACCTTTGTGGTTTTTCCTGAATGGGTTTCCATGTTAGATCCTGTGAATATGTGTGAATGTTCAATGTGTTCGAGTCACCTGTATAAATGGTACTTTGAATGGACGCTTATATGTTTGCTTATGAATGAAATGTGCATATCAATCATGGTGTTATAAGTCGAATACAGTTATGTTGCACTGGGTTTGTTGTTATATTAGCAACAAATGAGAAGTTGGGTTGCGGTCTAACTGTTCACAGTAAACATCAGTAATCCACCCATCAGGCTTGGTTGAGCGCCTTGGTAAATGACCAAGGGACCAGAAATTCACCACCCAACTGCAGAAACCTAGTTCTAGCAATTACCCATAGAAAGATATCTCGGGTGAGATTGCATCTGTGTTGCAGGTGCTGTCGACTGGCATTTTCTCTATCAAGTCGATATCTTGGGCTTTGTTGTGCTAAGAAGAAGGGACTAGACCTGGGGTCGGAGGGAAGTAGGACGAAAATCCAACATCACTGCAACTGACTGAAAACTACTATAGTTCACTGAAGTACTAATGTGCATGGTGCATGGGTGCATGGTGTACGATGCATGGTGCATGGTGTATGGATGTGTGGTGCATGGTTGAATGAGTGTATAAAAAACATTAATTAAACAAAATAGGACTACCATTGTAAAAAAACATCAAAATTAAGAAGACTAGAGTACTGTTAGGGGGAGCCACCAATCCTAACCCCAACCCATTCACATGTGGAACACAAGACCCCCCAACAACATTGTTGTCCATTTTGAGTCATTATTTAGTTATGGATAAGTATAATAATAATAAAATAATAAAATATATCCATAATACATAGTCTAGGCACCTAGTACCACTAATAATTAAATAACAACATTACACATGTGTGGGGCTTACTGTCGGGGCATTACAGATAACATTAACTATGGAAACGTAGGGCCAACTTATACTAGGATTTATGGCCTCATATACAACACTAACCATATAAAAATGCATAAACACATGTATCATATGGCTTCGGGCCTTGACATCACAGGGAGGTGCCCTAACAACCTTAACTCACTCTATCAATTGGTTAAAACTTGAATTTTTTTGGCACAACAATGAGCTATGATTTGTAATGATTTGTGCCTCCCCCCTCTAACCACACCTAACACATTAACACAGCTCTGAAGTGGAAGGAGGTAAGGTGTGGGGCATGCATCTCACAGTTAGACACCTGTTGTTGGTACTTGCTTCTTAAATGCTTCAGTACTACATATTGGAAAACATGCAGAGGGTTAAGTCTCAAACCCTATTTTCATTCTTTCATTTTCAAACATTGGGAGAGGGCTTTTCCTTTCTGCAATAGAGAACATGGATCTCGGCTCCTTGGCATTTTGCAACAGAATGTTAACTAGGCCTATTTGTGATCCGAAGAGACTCTCAACTCTGACAACCACCAGTTTGTAACATCCTTGCTTGGACCGTGTCTACACTTGAGAGGTTTCAAGGGTTGAATTAGTTAGTTTCTCATGCGAATGGAAGAACCCTTTCTTGTCTAGTCATAGAGACAATTCGGCCTTCGACCACCTAGGTAGAACACGTTAATTTATAGTCACACCATACACACTTATCATTTCAATGTTTTTGTTTATGATTACGTATTAACACAAATGGCGTTGGCCCCTACCATGGATAACATACTCAAAACCAATGCTGTGACATGGTTCCAGGAAGCAAGGCGTAGACAATGGGTAAGCCTACACCACAATTCTAAGTTTTAAAGGAAGAAACACAAGGGACATACTCCCAACACAATCCCTGCTTAAGTTTAAAAGGTTAACAAGGGTGTTTCAACCTCTTCCATAACAATACTTTGTATTTTGTAAACCTTGATGAGATTGGGTTATTGATGAGATTGAACCCAGAGATTCAACGTTGCAGGGTTGTTTTCAGAATTGAATAAAGATTATCTTGACCAGCATTTGCCGCACTGTTGTGTGCATTATACAGTTAACACTTATTTTACATACTAAAATATATGTGAAGGGTTTTCCCACAGATTTGAACCCTGGCACGCCAGTTTTGTTCTTTTTGTGATTATGTTTATGGGACATGGATATGGCCATGCTTATTTTACTATCGATTTTATTAATGGGAATAGGTTTAACGCCTTATTGTTTTTCATATATGTCATAATCTTGATCATCATTATTATTAATATCTTCTTTAGTGTTAATATCTTACTTCTTGTTGTTTTTTTTAATTTACTATGGTTTTTTATTCGATATTTATTTTTATATATTTATTTGCAAATTAATATTGTTAGTTGTGAATATCAATATGTAAAATATGTAGGATGTATTTATTAGGATGTATCTATATTCTCCTATACTTCTATTTATAAAATAATAGTGCTAGCTAGAAGTATAAATATAAATAATGGATAGAATGTGTTTGTATTTTCTCCATTTTGTTATTAAATATTTAAGTTTGTTCATAAACATAGTTTATTATTTTATTTTTCTATTGTAAAGCAATAATAAACAATAAAATATAGATGAGTAAACAAGAAGAAATAATTTATTTTAGTTACAAAGTTTAACAAGTAAGAACTAAAAACATTATGTTTAAACATACAATGTTAAATAGAAAACCATTTTTTTGTTCTCACTAAATAATTTAACTAAAAAATAAAAAAATAAAAGAACTACTTTATATTTATAGATACATATAAATAAAAGATATCTTAAGTTCGTTAACTTAAAATAATTAGTTAACCAAAAAAATTAAATGGCACATAATATATTAGTAAAATATATTACCTATTTGTATTAATCATATTAAATTATATTTACAATAGATTTCTAAATTTTGTACTAACATATATACAATCTAGACAGTTTGTGAACAATCTTGTAGTAACTCTCTCTAAACAATATAGACATAATATATAGGAGTAAGAATAAACCTCCTAGTTTTCCTTCACAATATTGCAAGTAATAACCAATAAATAATTCTTGGCCGATCTAAATACATAAACTATAAGTGTAACTAATTTTTCTTTAATGAAGAAATCACTTGTTCAATATAATAACAAATAAACATTTGAAATAAAATATTATAATTTCTTTCTACTGAAAAAACAACTAATGTTTTAGCACAACCACCATCCATATCTCATGAAATGTTATGCATCCCCATATGTTACTTAATTAATCATAACATGGACTACATGAGTTTTACTATTCACCAATAAAAGAAAATTATAACATATGCGCATAATGTTATACAAGAACATACTTCCTAATTCTAGGAATATAGGTCTTCATATAACTATAATGAAACATATTCAAAACCATTCAGATCTGATTTACAAGAGCATTTGATGATCAAAATACAAATACTTATATTTTATTGTTTTGTGGGATCCCTTTGATATCTGCTTCCTTGCTGAGATAAATGAAGTCCTCATATCTTGATCTTCTTTCTTGTCAAAAGTTTAATGCACTTTAACTTGCCAAAATTTGGCCTCATGCAACATGTAATGAATCTCTACATGGGTGAAGGAGGCCCCATGCAGTATATAGAGAATTAGTGCATGACCAGTACCTCTAAAAAATCAATCCTTTACTCATCCTTACTGTAAGAGAAACATTTTCTTCTTTGGTGCACATAGTATTGCTCTAGATCCACCCTTGGTTGTCATGTCGTAACATTTCAAAGTTAGGTTGCACCTCTCGGCCATTTACCGGAGCCGATAATGTCTCCAATGAAGATCAGATACCATCAATAGCAGTTTGAATGAGATCATCTTAGTCCACCACAACTCCAATGTTGGTAAGTTGATCTCTTACCCTGAGACATCTTGGTGAAGAAAGAGGCCACTATATCCATCTTGACTTTTCGTAGATTATTCTTCAATTCCCTCTTTTGACTCAGAGCCTTCTTGTCATAAAGGTTTGTTAAAGTACCAAAACGTTCCTTCACGTTCTTCAAAAGAGTGATTATAGACATCAAGTTGTCCTTCACTGAATCATAGATGATTAGTTTGGATTTAGCTTGGTTCTTCTTGAAGTTTATACACCCTTCATTATATGTGGAATCCTCCACCACTTTAGATACGTAACCATCTAGTTCATGTTCCTCTAGGATGTTCAGAACCTTATCCTTCCAGGTATTGAAATTCAAAGTGCCTTCAAGTCGATCTTCCGGTCATACTGATATCGATGCCATTGTCTTCAAGTAATGTACTCAAATCCTTAGGATCTACATAGGATCAAGTTTTCTTGACAATACTTAGCTCCTTCATGCTCTGATCTCTAATAACATGTTTATTTTTGTGCAAATATGTTGAGTTTTTGTCTTAAAAAATTTAAGTGTAAAAATAATAAATACATGAATAAATGAACCATTCAATTAGATAACACATTCAATCATAACACAGGATGTAACATGGGAAAACCCCTCAAAATAGTGAGGATGAAAATTTTTACAATAGTAAATTTCTCTTAGTGCCTCAGGTGCAAGAAGAGAATACTGAGCAATAGAGAAAAGAGATCAACTAGATGAACTTTGAAATGAGTTCAATACATTAAATAACTTGTCAAACTAGTGCCATGCAAGTAATAGAAAATCACTACATGGGGAATTAGCGTCCCATCAAACTATAGTGACCTTCTTGGATCATTGTTGTGCACTTTAGTTTCTTCAATCCGACATTTTCAATACACAATGCCTTTCTTCTTTGACATAAATCATGCTTAACTGACTTCATGATGAATCCACCTTCTAACTAATTGCATGCCCACTTAGCTAGGATACTAACTTAAGTGTTGTAATGCAATAACTCAAGTGACATCATCCAAACACTTTGTTAACTGAAGTGTCATATTTTATTTTAACTAAAGTGTTGTCATGCAAAACACTTTAGTTAACTAGTTCCTTTTTTTATTAACACTTTAGTTGACTAATATTAACTCAAATGATGATTGAATTACTAAAGTAAGCACTGTGAGTTTTCATTTAATTAACTACTCCATACATTATTGCTTTAGTTGAAGATTAACAATATTTAACTAAAGCATACATTGTTTCTTTAACTGAAGCTTAGCATTATTTAACCAATGCATACATTGTTGCTTTAACTGAAGCTTAAAAATATTTAACTAATGCATACGATGTTGCTTTAACTAAAGCTTAACAAAATTTTACTGATGCATACATTGTTTCTTTAACTGGAGCTTATAACAATTTCATGTTCACTGAAGTCTTCTCATAAGCAATTCAAATTCTCTTGTTCTCTATTCATTATCTCTTATCTCTTATTTCTTATCTTTAGTACATGGTCAATATGTGCTAACTTTAATTTATCTATCATATCATATTATACTAAGAATATTTGTTGAATGTTGGATCATATTATATTACTCTCGGACCAAATGAGTATACGCTAAAGAAATTCACTCTAGAGGTGGTCAACCTCTAAAGGAGACTTAATATCAATTGAAGACCATGGTTAGTAATACATCACAT
The DNA here is from genome assembly GCA_001517045.1 of Pseudotsuga menziesii. Taxonomy (NCBI): domain Eukaryota; kingdom Viridiplantae; phylum Streptophyta; class Pinopsida; order Pinales; family Pinaceae; genus Pseudotsuga; species Pseudotsuga menziesii. The sequence continues at coordinate 55,967 of LPNX010723621.1, forward strand.
AACATTAATGCTTCAAAATGTAAGTCACTTACCTCTATAACTAGAGGTACACCTCATGGGTACCTACTATAACTAGAGGTCCACATGAGAATCTGACTTAACACACAAGTCTTGAGCCTTGTCCAATAAGAATTTACAACATCATCACTTTGATATATCAAATCATTCACCTTAACATACGAGGAATAACCTTTTACAACTAAAGGATTTGTCATTCTTGAGTCCAACTCAGGGTTCCTACCTCAACACATGAGTCCCAATCCTAGATGCACACAATATTGGCCTGGAGAATGACTTGCGATGTTGTAGGTATGTACCTTGGAACCATCTAGTTTCCTAAAAATAAGACATGGAATTGAATGAATGAACATTAAAAAAAATAGTTCAAAATGGGCATTTTCCCCAACTATGTAAAACAACTCTTCTTGTAAGCATTTATGTTTCAACATTTTCTATTAAGCATGCTATTGAGCTATCATTCTGCTAATTCTTAGTTGCAGTGTAAATATCATACGGAACATTATACAATAAGGATGGAAACAATTGTATGACATAAGCAGTTTAGTAGTAGGTAAATATAAGGCCAATCTACAGGTCAAGAATTTATTTTTCAATCATGATTAGTTTAAAGTTAATTACACATAGATAGTTTTATCAGAATATATTGTTGTTTATAGACCATATAGTTCTTCTTAATTATTCTTTAAATATGTGCAAAATCCCTAGGTAGCTTGTATTTCATATAGATTACATTAACTGGATTGTATATAAAATCCATAGGCTCTTATGCATCCCCTAAGATTGAACTGGTTCCAACTTCCAACCTGATTAGATCCCTTTGTATTTCCTTTTCGACCTACATCTTAATGACAGATAACTTGAAATGCATCTTCCTTTGATAGTTCAATTAATTTTTATAGCACGGATATCAAATCAAAGAAATGTGCACACTTGCAATTTTATAGATAGAATCACGGTTTCTAAAAACAATATGGTGAGATATAGATCTCTCATGCAATGCATGATAATTTTCTATGGATGGTCACACTCTAAAATCATATTAATGCACACAACATATTCCCCAATAAACTGTAAAAGAGAAAATGTTGGGTAATAAATATGCTATAAAAAACTGTTCATCCTTGAGAAGAAAGCGTCCACCAAGATCTCCAAAGGAATTAAAAGTAACCACCATTCTGTCAAAGACATGTCAAATGAAAAATTTTAAAAGTAAAAACTTGGTGCTTAAAAGTTTATAAGACTTTTTTTGGGAGTGCTTCCAAAAACATACCTGGTGGGGATGCACCACAAAGAACAAACTTCCATTGGCACAAAATTTAGGTCTATGGAATAACTATTCCACTAAATTCCTTGGAAAATGCACCCGATTTCATATCATTGTAGCTCATTACATATGACTAGAGTAGTCCACAATAGTGAGATCCTGAACAACTCGACATTTCATTGACCTCACCAATATCCCCTTTAGCTAGATATAAATAGTTCCCAATTAAATATATCTGCACAAGTTGAGCATAACATAGTAACTCTTCTAGTCAAGGAACATTTGATACACCATATTTCCTACAATACATACCATAAGAAACTAACTATTTTGTCTCTCAACCGATACAAAACTAGTCATTCATGTAAGATTATCATGAAAAAATAGTTTACTATTTTCTGGCTATTAATGATAATTCATATAATATTGTTACAGTATAGAGTTATGCTTAATATTTTTATTTGTTTAACGGATAATGAATAATCTACACGGGAACACTCCCCATCTTTGGAATGATGGAAACTATTGGAATCCCTCATAATAATTTCTCTTGCTACCATTTTGGAAGTGAATTTGATGGAAGAGTGGAAGTCACCAAACATTCAAAGTTTTATCTCAACACAAATAGGTGTTCCAGTGAATGTATTTATAAGGTCCAAATGCATTTGTAATCCTCTCACTTTGGTGAGAGACAGTATCTTCCTATTTCTCCTCATCAACATCATGGACCACCAATTTTGTGTTTGGAAAATAACTTACCTCCTTTATTTGCCCAAATAGTTTATTTAACTATGCAAAAATATTGTCCATTTGCAAGTGTGTTATATCTCCTATGAGAAAAGAATACACCTTGTTATTAACCTTGACCTAGATGCATCCTAGATTCTTTTCTACTCTCCTATTTTTCATCATTTTCGCACATTTTGTATGCCATTGGACTATCCATTTATTGTAAATTTTTATTTACAATTTTACATAATGTGCAACATTTTTAGGATCCAATTCAAAAAGGCGGTCTGCAACATATTCAACTAACTCTAGATTGGTATGAACCCTATAGGCATCAAGCAAATATCCCCACACCGTAACATAATTTTTTATTGGCATTTGGTTAATAAAGTCTCAATCTTCATATAGGTGAGAAACCCAACTAATAATATCGACCATGTAACAATAATGATCTGCCCTAGGGTTGATGTGATAATATTCAATGATGCAATTGAATTATTTCCAGCCCTCATGCACCACACTGGTATGGAAACATGTTGACAATACATCAATAAAGGTGACATGGTCTGGATTCATGCCAAACAATTGCATTTGTTCAAACAGTAGGAGGGCCTCCATGCCACATCCATTCATTTTATATCCCATGATCATTGCATTCCATGATCTACATCTTTCCTAACTATTCCATCAAACAATTTATGAGCATCGTCTATATCCCAACACTTATCATACATGTCAATAAGGGCGCTCTAAATAAATCCATCAAAATACAATGCACTTTGAATTATACACCCATGAACTCTCTTTCCATGTTGCAAAACTACCAAGTTTGCACACGTAGGCAAGATACTTGAGAAGGTCTCCATGTCTAGCTTCAAACCGGCCTTCGGTTTCATTTTTCCAAAAATATCTAGGGTATCATAAACAAACCCATGTTGTTTGCATCATGCTATTATGGCATTCCATGGATTCTTTCTAGTTATTTATCCCTAGGTTTCTCCATTGGTTTTGGATTAATTTGTGTTGATTTTCCTTGTGTTGTCCCAATTTGTTATGTTTTCTTTATATGCCATGCAACGCAAAAATTCTTCAAACCCATGTCTAATACTTTAAAAAACAAAAACCAAATATAGTTCAAAATAAAATAGGTACCTTTGTGCATCCATTGCGACCCTGTCCAATTTTATTATCTTCAATCAAAGGCCTTCCAATGAATGTCATAGCTCCTAGAAAATTTCACAACTCTAAAAAAAAAAAATATCTTTTAATTTATTAGAAGATGAGCAATGGTGCTCATTTTTCCAAATTTTGGACATCCCACACACACTCACTCAATAACTTGCATTCTTCTCTTGCTAGGAATAATGAAAAGAATTTCAATCTTTGCCAAATGAACTTGCACCTCAATTTCTTCAAAGCCTCTTTTTCAATGGCGGTAAACTGGCTGCTGAAAACCTTTTCAAATATAAACAAAATATTATTACATATAAATGTTTCTGCAGAGGAAGCCATCACATGCTAACCCACATGTGTTGAGAAATATATATTCATTAATTTGTTGATTTTTATATTATAATTTTCTATTTGTAACAATAAGAAGCATAAGTTTTAATTTTAAAGTGTTTTTCTAAAGATTCTAATTACAAAGTCTAATATGAAGGGAATATAACTTGAATTTGATGGATGCTAAGAATTTATTATATGAAGGACATGTTTATATATATATAAAATTCAGTAGAAAAAATGGGGATGGGAACCAAGCAATATGTAATAGCATGCAATCCAAAAATATCAAAAAGGTGTAGCATAAACATTCGACGATTTCACTCTTTTATGATAGCAATTCTTGGCACAATTTCAATAGAATACAATAAAAATTTTAATATCTCAAAGAACAATGTTTAAACTTACTTAATATAGGTTCTCTTGGGTATTTGAGGGCATTGAATCCATTTATGTATTCAAAAGCCTGGTTTTAATAACATAGAATTAATATTTTTTTAAAATCGTCAGATAGGCAAAATCGTTGAATGTTTAAACTTTTTATACCAAAAACTCATAATTCAAACTTAGGGATGACGTTAAGAAACACACTTAGTGGAGGTACAACTCAACGAAGAACCTATATTTTTTCTTGATATATCTCAAATTAAAAAAAACAAAGAAAAAAACACAAATTTGAGACACAAACACAAAATGGGTAGAGAAACAATTATTTTTTAATCTCACCTCCCATTAACCAAACACAATAAAGCTTAGTTGATGATCATCACCATTTCAATCTCACATTATATAATAACAAAATCAAAATATACATTTCATACTTTAAATTACAATTTTCTAGAAAGGGTTTTTTTTCAATAGTTTGAATTTGAAATGTGCAGAAGTGACTAGGGGAGAATTTTGTTTTCCATAATTTGAACTTGAAATATGCAAAAGTGACCAGGTCTTAAAAAAATTACTAGAAATATTTTTACAATATCGAATATGTCTTCTTTCAATATTTTTGCTCATATTATACAATTCTTTCCAATATTCTTCACATATTTAATCCTAACCTTCAAATCTAAAATAAATTAGAGATTCAAAATCTATTGGATTCCTTAAAGGTTTCAAACCCTAATATTTTAGTTTGTGTTTTTCTCTTGCTAAATAATTTGCAAAATAATTATATTTTATATTAAATCATTAAATATAGAGAGAGAGGGGAGGAATCCCCTTATTTAAATGGAAACAATGAAACGTGGAATTGTTAAAAGTTCCTTTTACTTAACAACAAACCATGAAAATTCCACATCTTGAATAATTTTCTTTGCAACAACGTTGATGGTCTCCACTCCAAAACCCCCCATAAAAATGTTTAAAATAGGTGGAAATTTTCAATTTCAACGTATACTTTAGCATTGCTTGCTACTACCTCGCTAGCCTGATTATAATAATTTTGCTATAAAATCTAGATTATTGTCACAACAACTACTTCAAATTGCAACTTGACCACAACCCAAAATACTATAATTTTTCTTTCAAAACTTCCAATTATTTGCACCTTAAAATTAATACTAACATTTACAATATACCATAGACACAATTATTTCAATATTATTTTTCCTTAATAAATAAAGTTGAAGAGGTTGAAGTGAGAAGTCCAAAGCTCTGATAGTAAAAATTAGGGTTAATAATAGAATAATATTAAAAATAAAATTATCTATATTTTTTTGTCAACAAATTATAGGCAAATCAAAGGTTGACTTGACATCCCTTCTTTGAATTGTTAATGTTGAAATTTAATGTCCTACTTTTCTCTTTGGTAGCATGGTATGCCCAATTCATCACTTTCTTTGTTGTGCATCAATTGTAATGTGATTCTTACATTATTAAGATGTTAAGACTGATAATGAACTCAATTATTCATAATACCTTGCAAAACCAGAGATGCAAATCACACCTATCTATCATGTACTCATGCTTAGATAATTCAAGAATGTTATCATTTCAACTTACCCATCAAAATATGACATTTTATATCCTTACACTAGCTCTTTATCATTTGCAATCATCTTCCCCTTGCATGATTTATAATATTCTACTTCAAAACTCTAAGTATTATCATCATCTAACTTGTTCTTCCACTTCAATGAGCACTACTTGTATTTGACACTTTGTATCTTGGTTACTTTTTCATTCAAAATGCACTTGAGTTATTTAAGTTTCTCTCTTATCATTTTCTTCTTCCAATCGACCTTTGTGCTTTCTTCTTCAGTAATATCACCCTCTTCTTCTATGATGCTTCCTTTTTGTACTCATTTCAGTCCACAACACTAAATATGGGAAATATGTTAAACTCTTGTGGGAACTTAAATTCGTAGGCATTATCTCCATGTTTTCTCTAGATTTTGCCAAGTATGATTCTTTCCATTTTCAACTTGTTCTACGTTCCCATGGAATAAATTTTTTTTTCTCAAGTGTACCATGTCCAAATATCCAATTTACACAGTGGAAAGGATGTATGTATCTTGAAAAGGCCAATCCAAAAAAATCCATTATAACTATCAGTATCCTTGGGAAACATATGCCTTGCATAATTTTTGATCATAACAGTTAATGAGCATATATTCCATTGGGATATTTGGTAAAAAACTATGTGAGTCTCATCTAGGATCCCACTCTTGGCATACATATTAACAAGCATGTTTTGTATAAATTTGGTTGCAATCCAATTTGGTTGATATGAGCATGATGGGTTAATTTATAACCTACCAAAGTGTTTTTCTGATAAATTAACATTTTGAGGTTTTTTAGGTCATATAGATTATATTTTAGGCCTTAACCCTCCATTTTATTCTTAACCCTAAATGCATTCTAAAAAATGAATGTGAACGACCTAGTCTACCTTCAGAAATGAAGAAATGATATCATACCAAAGGATAACACTTTATACTTTACGTTTTTGGGAACGTTTGAATTATTGTGCCCTTGATCTATAGGAAACAAGTGCAATTGAATTGTATAATTTTGCAGTGGAATAGAGTGAAAAATATACACTAAACAAGACAAATTTTATAGAAAAATGATAAGAATTTCTTAGTAAAATTACAATATTATCTTCATTAATCCCAGCAGTATACAAGCGTGTTACATAAAGAAGAATTTGAATCATGTGGATATGATTCGAATGTACAAAATCAATCTTAACTGACTACCTAATAGAAGTGTCTAAATCACTATTGGAGCTCACTAGTCTAACTCTAGATGTCTAATTTAGTCTATCCATCTGTTAAACCAGTTAAACTAATGAGGTAGGTGAGAATAGGTGCCTACTCCCATGCAACCATGCAACACTAGTGCTAAGTAAACTGAAGGAAATTTATCTGAATGTATCTAGAGTTTAACTTAGCTTAACTAGGTACCTACTAAAACCAACTGAAGGAGGCTGCCGGTGGCACTCAAAGTGGCTCCTAAATAGTACAGATTGGTCTCAAAGGCACATAAACTAATGCATGAACATGTAGTCAATTGAAGTTAACCTCCATATGTGTTCCCCACACTCTATTGGTTGGTACTGGCGGCACCAATAGCCCAACTGGACCCAATGGTACTAGTGAACCCAATAATAAGTAATGACTCATAAGTTAGGAAAATATGATCTAATAGACTATGTATGGAAAAGGGAGGATTATAAATCCTAATAGTCCCCCTTAATCCTAACTTGGACAACTTTGGGCCTTGGAAACAAGGCAATCTAAAATAATTACAAAGATGCTTAATAAATAGAGGAAATAGGGGAAACCCACCCCTCAAGATAAGCAATGAATAAGAAAAACAAGCTATACATAAGAGAACAAATTTTGCTGCAATTTGCAGCACAATGCAGCAGCAAATTCAGTATCTTGGTTCTTCTGTGCAGCATCATTGTGATACTGTGCATGTGAACCTCTCCAAATAAAATTATTATGTCTGGAGGAATTTTCCTCTTAGGAAGAATACGAATATGCTCAATTGAATCAGGAACATAGACAACTGCAAGATGAAAATTGGACCCATGTAGAGCAACTGAGATCAACTGATGATAGAGAAAAAGTGCTTGAGAATTCAAACCATGTGGGGAAAACCCAAAAAATTGAAATATTGCAGCCTTGAAAATCAAACATGTGAGGTAAAATAAGCTCCAAGTATTAGGATGAAGTGTCCATACGAATGCAGAATGTTCCATCTTTACTAGTTCTGTGAGGAGATGAGCATGTGATCAACTGGAAAGGTAGAGAATCCATGGGACTGTGGAGAGTGAATGCTTGAGCTCCAGAATATGATATAGCTTCAAAAATAACCAATGATTCACAAAATATAATATCATAAAACTCATGAGAGAAAACTGACATCAAATCCCCAACAGCAATTTTGAAAGAGACTTTTGGTACTTGATTTTTCACACCAAAATTGATGCTCTTATTGGAGGATCTTGAAATTTATAAATTGAACCAAATAAGATCATATCAGATCCAAATAATTTCATATCATATCCAAGAGTGTGGAACAAATACAAGTGCTCCACCAAGATGGTAGATGCACAGTTTTCTCCTTCTTCAAAACTCTGAGTATTGGTGCATTCAATCATGTAGGAATTTCCTGGAATATCAAGATAAATGAGAGTGAATGGATCACTCCTAAAATATGATATTTCTTCCAAAACATATAAATTATTACTTATCAGAACACCAGAAACAATATTAGATAAATATAAATCAAATTCCTCTTCATTTCCTGAAGTAATCACTGCCAAACCTTGCACATAATTTCAAAATAAAAGAATCAATGGAGAAAGTTTGCATAGAATGGAAGGAGAGTTTTTCTTCAATGACAGAGATTCAAATGTCTTTTAATAGATCATATATATGATAATATGAGATATCATATATCTCATAAACTTCCGGAGTAATAGGATAAGGAGTCACTCCAATGAGACTTTCTTCAATTTGAATTGACTGTGTGGAAGATTTTGCTTCTTCTTCATTTTGAACAATTTGTGTTGCTGCAGGAAAGGGAACATAGAGTACATTCTTGAACTCATAATGTTGGATTTAAATAAATATCTCCCAACAACTATCATTTTGGAGTCATATCCCATATGAATGCTAGGTCCTCCTGATAGAGTGAAAGTGGTGAAGGATTCCCTGGAAGAAACCACGTGGTTGGATGCTATAGAATCTATCAAGTAATCCTTCGATGGAGTGAGGCTTTTCTTCAAGGCATGGCACATCTCAAATTTTATAGTCTACTCTCTAGCATCAAATATTTCTGCACCTTGTGGAAGGGAAATATTGTTCTATTCAAGGAGTGTTTTCAACTAGTTGAGGGTCTTCTTCATGCATTGGCTTTCTGGATGAAATCCTCTCATACAGAATGTGAATCTAGTCTTTTATTTTCTAGAAACTGAGGCTCCAGCAGAAAAATTATGATTATATTTTGGATTCAAATCAAATGATCTAGGATCATTCCCCTCTTGCTTCCATTTATCTTATGCATTGGTTGAGTTCGACATCAAAATATCTTGATTCTTGGAAGTTTATAGGACTCCCATTTGAACCAACTTATCCTGCTCATGTATTAAAGACTCAAAAAATCCATCTAATGAAGGAATATTCCAATTGGGTATGGAATCACTTCTGCAATAGAAGGTAGAGACAAATATAGAATACTTAGAATCAATATTGTTGAGCACATAGAGCACAAGCTTCTCATCCTCCTCTCTATTACGCATTGCTTACACTGTAGTGCTAGATACTTGAATTTTGTCAAAAACTGCTAGATAGTTTTGAAATTGCTGGGCTGCAATGCAATTAGCTCGTTCTCCATTATGTTCCCTCAAAGCTCATCTTTTTTTCCAAACATGGATTCAAGATTCTCCCAATATTCTTTAGGATTATTCAATCCCTCAATGCGAAAGAGGAAATCCCTGGAGATGTGATTGCAAAGGAAGGTAAATGCTTCATCCAACCAATTCAAGAACTTATTTTTCTTAGTAGGATGATGAGGTTCTATCTCTCCGCCCATAGTCATCCTATACATGCCAATATTGCGCAAGGATACAAGCATATATTCCCTCCAATCAATATAGTTGAAGGGTGTAAGGATATGGGGTACAAGAGCTATAGAATCCATCAATTTTCCTTTCGAAGAGTCAATTATTCAATCAAGCTACGTAGTACTTGTAAGTAACACTGTAAAAACACAACTAATTCGCAATTATGTCAGAATCAAGCCTTCCATCTCGACATGTACACTTTCTCAAGGTCTGTCATGCCAGCAGAGACTTCTCTAGATGAATCCAAAGTTAGAAATGCACACTTTGCAAGACTTATGTGGAAACCCAGCTGCTTTTGGTGTACAATGGAGATTGGATAGAGTTGCTACTTGCTAGAATAGGATCTGATACCATGTTTGAATTATTTTTCCATTGATCTACATGAAATGAGTGCAATTGAAATGTATAATTGTGCAGTCGAATGGAATGAAAAATATACATTGAATAAGACAAATTTCACAAAAAACTGATAAGAATCTCTGAGTATAATTACAATATTATCTTCATTAATCCCAGCAGTATACAACAGTGTTACATAAGGAATAATTTGAATCATGTGGATATAATTCAAATCTACCAACTCAATCTTGACTGACTGGATAACAAGAAGTGTGTAAATCACTATCGAAGCTCACTAGTCTAACTCCATATGTCTAATTCAGTTTATCAATCAGTTAAACCAGTTAAACTGATGAGGTAGGTGAGAATAGGAGCCTACTCCCATGAAGCTATGCAAGGCTGGCACTAACTGAAATGAAGGACATCTAACTGGATGTAACTAGAAGTTAAATTATCTTAACTAGGTACCTACCACAACCAACTGAAGGAGGTTGCTGGTGGCACTCAGAGTGGCTCCTAAATTGTAGAGATTGGTCCCAGAGGAACATAAACTGATGCATGAACATGCAGTCAGTTGTAGTTAAAATTTATATGTGTTCCCCACACTCTAGTGGTTGGTATTGGTGGCACCAATGGCCCAAGTGGACCCAATATCAAGTAATGAATCCTTAAGTTAGGAAAATATGATCTAATAAACTATGTATGGACAATGGAGGATTATAAATCCTTAAGTTAGGAAAATATGATCTAATAAACTATGTATGGACAAGGGAGGATTATAAATCCTAACAGGGAATTAATGTCAAACTAGTATAAATTAGAGTGAAAGTATCCTTCACCTCATATCTAGGAACATGATGGGTTTCCCATTATTTTTTTTTCTTGCCCAATTACATTTGCAAGAATTATGACAATTTTTCTATATTGATTTAACATGAGTGAGTGAGCGATATTGTCTTCATAAGTGAGATGATCTCACGGTCATGATCCTAAGAGTGAGTAGAATATTCCTTTCACATGTAAATGAGTGATATAGGCTCCAAATCATGGTCAAGGTCTTTAATATCAGTAATATCCTCCTCTTATGATATAATTAGCAATTATATTCACTTCAAATTCGCTTGCAAATATAGCCAACATTGTAGGGATAAGTGAGTGATTAAAATGTATAATTTGTGTGGGGAGTGACCAAGGTATATAGTAATCCATTCTGACTAATAAACACACCAATATATGCAATTATTACAATATTTTAGGTTCACCACCTTATTTTCTTGAAAGCACAATACACCCCATTAAAATGTCATTGCATGACAAAATATATAATTTGGAATTTTCCAAATTAAGTTTAATATTTTATTCGCATAAGTATTTATCAAATTACACTTTATTATTAGTATTACTATTTTGGGATTTTGAATATTTAATAACATATTAGTTAGTTCTAACACTTTTATAAAAAAATTGGCCACTCCAATTTTCCACACAAAAATCTCCCCCCCCACCCACCATTTCTTATAATGAAAGTTTTTCACATGCCTTCAATATTAGCCTAATAAATTGTAACATTTTTCATACAATAAATACAAGTTATTGGCCCACAATAATTGTCTTTGGATCTCATGGTCCATAAATGGGACCCTGGACCACCACAAAAGTCCTACAAAATGAATATTTGGCATATGAGTGGGATGTGGTGTTTATTTCAAGGTTTATCACACCATGGATGGTATTTAGGGAGCTTAAAATTTTTTAGGGTTGAAAGTAAAGGCCTAGAGCCATAGTTTTTTTGAATATCTCATGGGCCATGTGTGAGGCCACAACAGCCGCACAGGAAATTAGTAGTAAAGCTCATCCCATGAGTGTATTATGGTGGTGTTTTTCAAATTTTCCTTGTTAGAGGTTAGTTTTGTGCCTAAGACATGGTTTGGTGCCAAGATATATGTTTTTTTGACATAACATTTTTCCTTGAGGCCCATGGGCCATGTGTGTGGCCTCACGCCACCATACTTTGGCTTATGACAAGTATATGGTTCTCATTTGAAGCTTTGGGATGCTAAGTATGGTTATCATTTCCCAATAAGTGGTCTAGTTCCAAAATACAAAGCATTACACCAATATTTTCCTCTATGGATCATGGGAAATGTGTAGGGCCTTAGCCATCACATAATCCCTATATAGGAAATTTTTAACCTACAAGAGGAATATGGTGGCCATATCGATATTTGTGACACTAATTAGGATTATTTTTATGAACCAATATTTAAATAAAGGGTCTATGTATTTACCAATTCCATATAGGGATCATGGTCCATGCTTGGTCTTTTAGGCCACCGCATAGAGCTTCTGTAAGGAATATTTAGCATACATGTGATATATGGTAACCGTTTTGAGAATTAACAAACTAGGTAAGGTTCTAAGGGAACATTCCTTGGTATAGGTCCATATATAAAATATCACACTAAAAATCTCCATAAGTAGCTTGTAGTCCATGTATGGGGATCAAAACTAACACACATGACCTCCATAAGGAATTTTTGGCTTTTGAGTGTGATATTGTTAGTATTTTGAGGTTTGAAATACCAGACATGTTTCTCAATACATGTTCCATGGTTTGATGTGAAAAGCAATGGTATTAGACCATAACAGTTTTCTAGGTGGATCATAATCCATCTATGAAGACATGCACCACAATTGGGGATACATATTTATCGAGGCGGTGTATTTGCATGTTAAATTTCCATGTTCAATGTGTGCAAGAAAGTTATGAGAATTATATTTTAGGATTTATAATCCTCCCTTTACCAAACTGTCTATTAGATTAGTTTAGCCTAACTTAGGAGTCTTTATTTAATTTTTTTGTCCACTAGTACCATTGGGTCCACTTGGCCTAATGGGGCCACATGTACCAGTTACTAGAGTATGGGGAACATCGATAGAGGCTAACTTCCACTAAGTACACTTGCATGCATCAATTTAGGCACCTCCTAGGCCATTCCCTACATTTTAGTAGCCACTGGGAGTCCTGGCACCAACCTCCTTCAGTTAGTTGGAGTTGAAACTAGTTAAGATTAGTTATTTTCCAGTTACTTTCAGTTAGATCACAATCAGCTCAGTTAACGCCAGTTAGACATGAATGCATGTGGATAAGGAACTTTTCCTCACCTACCACTTCAGTTAGACTAAGTTAACTGATTATAATTCATTGTGTGACTTGATTAGACATCTGGAGTTAACCACTTGGACTCTGATAATGATTGAGACATACTTAGTTATCTAGTCAGTCAGATACAGTCACATCTAGTTGGGAGATTCAAATTCATCCCTAATTATTTGAATTCTTTTCCTATGTAACACTATTGTAACACCCGATATTGTAAGTATCTGAGCTATACTCATTCATTTCATGTGTGGTTTTATTTATTCAGTGTGTATCTTCATTCCTCTTTTACTGCATCAATAATATTTGACTCATTGCTTGATTATCTAAATGGCATAGCAATTATAACATGGTATCAGATCCATTCAAGCAATCTTCATGTCTATCTACTCTCCATTGAACACCAAAAGCAGTTGGGTTTCCAAAGAAGTCCCGCAAAGAGTGCCTTGCTTCCTATGAATTTATTCAGAGTGTCAGAGCGGGCGTGACATACCCTGAGAAAGTGTTCACATTGAGAGGGAAGTCATGATTCTAACATAGTTCAAATGTTTTAGTGTTTTGAAGTTTTGGGTGCTACGTAGATTGTGTGAAGATATTGTCTTTTTGTAGCCAAAGAATTATGGATTCTCAATATCCTACATCTTAGATCCTAACACCCTTCAACTATATTGATTGGATGATCAATATGTAGTTGGCCTTGCACAAGCATGGATACCTCAAGATAATACTTGGTAGGGAGGTCGAGATGCATCATCTAGTTGAGAGAAACAAGTTTCTAAACCACTTAGATGAAGCTTTTGGTTATATATGTACTCACATATCCAAAGATCTCCTCTTCCACCTTGAAGGTTTGAGGACTCCCATAGAATCATGGGAGAAGCTTTACGATTTGTTTGGCAAGAAAGATGAGATTCTGGGACACATTCTGGAGAACTAGTTGGTAGCCTTACATCCGAGCAACGTTGATACGGTACAACAATTATTTACTAAATTCAAGTTTCTTGCACTCCAATGCAGACAGTGCATAATAGAAAGAAAGGATGAGCAACATGTGCTCTCCATACTAAAAAAACTAGGTCCTAAGTATTCTTTATTTCTCTCAATCTTCCATTTTGGGAGAGCCTCCATTCCCAATTGGAGGATTCCCTCACTTGATTCCTTTTTCAAGTCCTTAATACAGGTGTAAGAGAAGTTGATCCAGATGGGATTCATCAAGACCTCCAAAGGTCAAGCTATCCTAGTGACAGACTCTAAAAAAGCGTAAGATAAAGGGAATTCTAAGGGGAAGGAGTATAAAATAACTGATTTGAAGCCTAAAGAGAATCATAATACTTGTGAAGGAGCCTTCAGCTCTAAGAAAAAGAAGAATGTCAAAAAGAATATGTGTCCCTATTGTATGAGGGGTTTTCACCTTGAATACTCTTGTATGAAGAATCAAGTAGATCCACTGACTGCTCTCCTCAAACAGAATAACATTGCTCTCCCACAAATAGAAAAGAAGTCTGATGATGGACATGAAAGGTGCCATGCTTTGAAGGCCGACCTACCTCAGTCAACAGCCTATTTGATTGATTCTGGATCATCCAACCACATGGTTTCCTACAAGGATTTGTTCTTCACTCTCAACCTCAAAGAAGGGCCCACTATTCACATGGGAGATGATTCCCAAATTCCAGCAGCAGGAAGAGGCACCATCAATATACAACATGGTGAGGGCATCCTCCAATTGGGAATGGAGGATTCCCTCAATTGATTCCTTTGTCGAGTCCTTAATACAGGAGTAAGAGAATTTGATCCAGCAGTAGGAAGAGGCACCATCAATATCCAGCATGGTGAGGGAATCCTCCATTCCCAATTGGAGGATGCCCTCACTTGATTCCTTTGTCGAGTCCTTAATACATGAGTAAGAGAAGTTGATCTAGATGGGAGTCATCAAGACCTCCAATGATCAAGCTCTCCTAGTGACAGACTTTAACAAAGCGCAAGCTAAAGGGAATTCTAAGGGGAAGGAGCATAAAACAACTGATTCAAAGCCTAAATAGAATAAGAAGACTTGTGAAGGAGACTTCGAATCTAAGAAAAAGAATAATTTCAAAAAGAAGATGCGTCCCTATTGTATGAGGGGTTTTCACCTTGAAGACTCTTGTATGAAGAAGCAAGTAGATCAGCTGACTGCTCTCCTCAGAAAGAATAACATTGCTCTCCCATAGAGAGAAAAGAAGTATAATGATGGACATGAAAGGTGCCATGCTTTGAAGGCTGACCTAACTTGGTAAACAACCTATTTGATTGATTCTGGGCATCCAAGCACATGGTTTCATACAAATATTTCTTCTCCACTCTCAACCTCAAAGAAGGGCCCACTATTCACATGGGAGATGATTCCCAAATTCTAGCAGTAGGAAGATGCACCATCAATATCCAAGATGGTGAGTTTAGATATGTCCTCTATGTTCCCTCCCTTACAGCTAATCTGTTGTTTGTATATCAGATGGTTCGCACTGTCTGACCAAAGCAAGTGGTGTTTGTACCTGACTCAATGGAGATCACAAATATCTCAACTGGGGATATTGTAGCGAAATGAATTGCTCATCATGACTCCAAGGAATATTTTTTCTCTCACTTCACACGATACAGAGTTCTAGCACAACCACATCTTCTATTCAAAGTAGATAAAGGTATAAACATTCCTTTACTTCCTATTGCAGATACAATTTTATTGCCTGACATTTCAGATTCAGCTTCAAAAGAGGGGGAACACCAGCATGATCCAGATATTGAGCTTACAACTCAAAAAGATCTAGATCTAGATCCAACATCTACCTCATTTCAGCAGCCTAAATGGGCTCAGCAGCTCATAGAAGCAGCTGTAAATGGTGTTGGGGATCCAGCTAACAAAAGAAGAATGAGGTCCGAGTATCAGAAGGAGAATGTTGCACTGTCCCACATAGATCCACTTCTTCCTGAGAGGTGTTATATGATGTTGGGGTCAGATCCTCAATATTTCAAGGAATATTTCCATGAACCTATATGGAAGGCATCCATGGATGAGGAGTTTGATTCACTACATGAAAATAAAAACTAGGAACTTGTCTCCTTACCTCCAAGAAGGAAGCTTGTTTAGTGCAAATGGATCTACAAGACCAAGATAGCTTCACATGGAACCACAACCAAGTACAAGGCTCAGTTGGTGGCCAAAGGATACTCTCAGGTTCAAGGTTTGTACTATAATGAGACATTTGCTCCAGTAGCTAGAATGGATTCCATTAGGCTTGTCTTGGTTGTTGCAGCTTCCAAAAGATGGGAGGTACATCACTTGGGTGTGAAAAGTTCCTTCCTCCATGGTGATTTAGAGGAAGAAATATACATGAAACAACTTGAGGGATTTATTGATGATGCTTCCTTAGTTTTTTGACTAAGGAAATCAATGTATGGACTCAAACAAACCCTAAGAGCACGGTATTCCAATATGGATTCCTTCCTCCTATATTAGAAATTCCAAAGGGGAAAATCAGATTGCAATGTCTACATGAAAAATAAAGAAGGGCTCTCTCTTTTGATTGTATTGTATGTGGATGAATTGCTCTAGAAACTCTACTAATAGATTGAGAAGCATCAAGTCTGCTCTAAACAAAGCATTCACTATGACTGACCTAGGACTGTTAAGACAGTTCATTGGTATCGAAGTAAGTCAAAAGACTTTAGGAATCATGATATCACAGTCCAAGTATTCATCAAACATTCTTAGGAGATTCCACATGGAGGATTAGAAGGCAACCCCTTGTCCCTTTTTATGTGGCAGCAGGCTTGAAGAAGGTGGCTCCACAACTTTGGTAGATAGCACTCTCTGTAGACACCTCATTGGGAGCCTTCTGTATCTCACACATTTGAGACTGTACATATCCTATGTTGTGAGTGCTTCTTCCAGGTACATGCAGGAGCCACATGAGTTGCACTGCAAGGAAACAAAGAGGATCTTACACTATGTGCAGGGTACTATAGATTATGGGATCCACTATGTAGCTGGAGCACAACTTGATCTCATAGGATTCATAGACTCATACTAGGCAGGAGATGGAAATGATAGTAAATTCACCTCGGGTTTTGTATTCATGATTGGATTTGGGCCAATTTGTTGGTCCAGCTAGAAGCAACCAGCACTTGCACTCTCTTTAGCAGAAGCAGAGTATCAGGGAGCTGTGAATGTAGATATTCATGCAGTTTGGATACATGGAATCTTGACAAATTTCGAGATTCAGACTTCTTCTACAGTGGATATTTATTGTGAGAACCAAAGTACAATCAAAATTTCCAGTGATCCAGTTCAGAAATAGAGGACAAGCACATAGAGGTTCACATGCACTACATTCGAGAACTGGTGCATGAACAAACCATCACACTGCATGACTATCCTACAGAGGATTAGATTGTAGATATTTTCACCAAATCTTTCATAGAAAAGAGATTTTCCTTTCTCATGTCTGTTTTAGGTGTTAACGCTTGACTCTAAGTTCTTGATTCCTACTTATCTGGGCGGGGGGGGGGGGGGG
>LPNX010723621.1:87335-103675 GCA_001517045.1 Pseudotsuga menziesii
GGCTTACAATGCATGAAGTCAGTCCCCCATTTGGAAAAAGGGCCAATGGCAATGACAGCGTGAAGCGGAGTAGGATGGGTGCGCTTTTTGGGATAAAAATGTTGGCAAGATGGGCATTTCTTAACAGCCTCATGACAGTCTTTGAATATAGAAGGATAGAAATATCCAGTGCAAAGGATTTTTTGGGCTATAGCCATCCCAGATAAATGACCACCACATGCTCTAGAATGGCAATCATTCAACATGTGTTCAGCCTCCTCATGAGTGAGGCATCACTGGAGAATGGAATCAATCCCACGTCGATACAAGGTATCATTTAATATAAGATAGTACTTCGCGTGGTGACGGATGTGGCAATGATCATTGCAAGATAGATGTGGCTAAAATCCCTGGGTCTGGAGATAAATTAGCAAATCTCCATACCAAGGATCAGTAGTGCTAACTAGGAACAGGAATTCATCTGGAAATGAATCACTGGGATCAGATTTCATGGTAGCACAGGGAAGGTCACACATAAGCTCAGCAAAAACCAAGGATTTATTTAATGTCGCCTTGGAAAACTCGAGATCAAACTCCTGAAGGATGACGATCCAATAAGAGTACTTTCCCCCGAGTACCTGATGAGTCAGAATGTAGTACATCAGGTTCTAGTCTGCCAATACGGTCGTAGTGCGAAGCAGAATGTAGTGATGAAATTTTTGCACAGCAATGACCATGGCCAAAGCTAGCTTCTCCACATGTGAATAATGGGCTTTAGAATCAATAAGATTCTTAATGGCATAATAAATCACATGCTCCTGACTGTGGAGATTGTCCTACACTAAAACCATGGCGATGGTAGTAGTGGAGGCAGCAATATACAAGAGAAAGTCCTTTAAATAATATAGGGGGTGTATCACGGGTGAATGAGTTAGAGTGTGCTTAATATTATCAAAGGCGTGTTGGGCTTGGTCATCCTAGAAGAATGGAGTGTTATTCTTGAGGAGACGCATATAACCGTGTGTTTTCTCAGTGAAATTGCACACGAAACGATGGAGAAATTTTTCCTTCCCTTGCAAACTTTGGAGTTCAAGGATGGTGGTTGGGGCTGGTAGATTAATGATAGTGGAAATCTTCAAGGGATCGATCCGGATACCATCTTTGGATACCACAAAGCCAAGAAGACGTCTTGTCTCAACGAAAAAAACACATTTATGCGGATTGAGCCGTATATTATAATGACGGCATCTCAAGAATATGTCTCTAATATGACCAAGATGGTCCTTCCATTGCTATGAATGAGTAGGGAGGTTGTCAAGGTACGATTCAACAATATGTTTAATGTCATGAAACGCATAGGACATCGCATGCTAGAACATGGCTCCAGCATTTTTCAAGCCAAAAGGTAACTTCTTATATGCAAAGGTTCCCCATGGGAAAATGAATGATGTCTTATGCTAATCGGAGGGAAATATCTCAATCTGATTGTATCCGGAGAAGCCATCCATCAATGAAAAGATGACACTTCCAGCATAGTTGTCGATAATCTGATCGATATGCGGGGTAGGAAAGTTGTCCTTGGGACAAGCTTTATTTAAATCCCTAAAGTCGATGCAGACTCTAATGGTGCCCTACTTTTTATTGACAGGGACAACATTCGATACCCATTCTGTCAAAGCTACAGGATAAATAAAACTAACTTTTAGAAGTTTCTCAATCTCAGCTTTAATAGCTACGGCCTTCCTAGGATGGGCTTGCCTAAGTTTCTTCCTGATAGGCTTAGCTATGGGATAAGTTTTAATCTCATAGACCACAATGGAAGATTCAATCCCCAGCATATCTTCATAGGACCAGGAAAAAATATCACGAAATTCCTTAAAAAGTGACTTATATGCTTCAGATTCATCTGTGGAGCAGTTCTGCCCAACATGAACGTGCTCAATAACATCAGGCTTGGCTGATATGTCAACTAGGTTTGTCTGAGTAATGTTGCAAAGGTTTCCTTTAGAATCTGTGTCTTGCAACAATATAGGACTTTGCAGAACATTGACAATATTAGTAGGAAACAAGGATGCAAGATCATGGCTGCCCGAACTGGTATTGGGGAGGAACATGGATCTATGATGGTGATCCTCCCAAATGGGCTCATCTATATTCATGATCTCTATAATGGACTCATCGAAAGGAAAAGTCTTGGAGAGATAATCTAGAATTGGAAGAGAAGGTTCTAACCAGTACGGTAAATGGTAAGGACCTGAAGCCACTAAATGAAGTTCATCAGTGTGATCATCGGAACACATTTGAATGGTGTCATACATAGGTTTGTGTGGGCTCAATGAGGTGGAATCAACAATGTTTTTTCCCTTGGGCTCAAAATCAAATGAGGCAATCATATGTACTGTCGTGGTATTCGTGCTAGGAGGAGTAGAGGGGAAAATCCCCATAAGGGATGAATCCTTCAGCATACCTACCCCAATCGACTAGTAATGAGGAGGGGACCGACCTAACATAGGGATGTTATTATCCATGGAAGTAGTAACATCCGATGTACATAAATCAAGCTTGTCAATGGTAACAATTCTACCAAGATGTGGGAATTGGACTGTTCGAAATACTATTGAAGCAACAGTAGTCATGGCATAGAACCAATTCCTTCCTAAAAGGAGGTTATAATCCAAAGGGGAATCCACCACTTCTACTTGGATGGAAATAGTTTTTCCCCCCAGCTCGACCGCGAGGGCTGATATGAGACCATGGGGTTGGAAACCCCATCCATCAAAGGCTTTAAGGGTCATAGGTGATGTAACAAGCTCGGGAGAGCCAAGAGCTTTCCAACAAGTCAGAGATAACACCGAGATCAAAGCTCCTTCATCTAGTACCATTCAAAAGACTTTCCTTCCCACTACTTTCATAATGATTTGAAAAGAAAGTTTATGCGGTAATCTAGGTTTATAGTTCTCAATGTTGAAATGGATCAAGTTAGTGTTATCCAGGTCTATAGCTCCTAATGCTATCAACAAGTTCTTGCACTGTGTGGGGAAACTTTGGAGTACTTCTAGGGTAGACATCGCACAAGGTTCCTGAGTGATATCTTCAACCACATTATAGAATTGAGCAACTCAAGTATTGGGATTAAAGACAACCTTCTGAAGAGTACTCTTTGGTGGGCGCAAAATCATGTCAAGAGTAGGCTTCTCGATAAACAAGGGAACAGTAGATGAGGATTCCGGACAACTAGTAGAGGGAGCTTTCACTGAAGAAGATTGATCTTCTTTCTTATCTGCAGCTTTATCATAATTATGGCTTCGAGTTTACAAAAGGATGGTATCTGAGGACATCATACGAATTTCCTCTGATGAACTAGAGTTACCCTGTTAGACATGTGGTCTACCAGTTGTTGTTGAGAGGGAAAGGGATCCATAAGTACTGCAGGTCCGGGATTAGACTTCATAAACTGGGAGATTTCGTCCCGATGGCGACACTCCTTTG
The DNA here is from genome assembly GCA_001517045.1 of Pseudotsuga menziesii. NCBI lineage: Eukaryota > Viridiplantae > Streptophyta > Pinopsida > Pinales > Pinaceae > Pseudotsuga > Pseudotsuga menziesii. The sequence goes on from LPNX010723621.1 coordinate 90,804, forward strand.
AAAAAGGTCACCACCACATAACATACAAGGATATTTAGCCTTCCTTTTCCCTTTGTTGTTGTCATTATTGGTTGATCGTGGGGTATCCTATTTGTTTCTAGGTTTTTCATTTCGATTTTTACCTTTCTTTTTATTACCTGAGGGTTGAGTACTTTGAATAGAATTGACCTTGGAAGAAACCTTAGGAGTCAAAGGAGTAGCAGTTTAGGTTTTCTTGGTAGTTTCGCTATGGATGGGGACTGGATCGAACCAACAACCCCATCAACAGGTACTTCTGTTGGTGGCTTGGCAGGGTCAGTGCCGGGGTGAGGAGCTTGAGGAATCAGGTCATAAAGAGTCCCAAACTAGGAATAGACCAAGTCTAGGTACTGAGCTCGACTAATAGCCTGGTATTCGATAATGACACCACCCATGGCCACATCTCGGGCAATAGGAGGCAACAAGGACTTAGTGAACCAATCAGCTAACAACTGATCCAAAATAGGGGCCTTAATAAGCCTTCTCCACCTTCTCCACTCATGAATATGATCATAAATGTGGGTGGAGTTGTTCTGCTGTAGAGAAGTTAAAAGTTTAGTGCCCATTTCATAATGGATAAGGAGTTGAAAGTGCATATGAAATACAGTTGCCAATGAGCCAAAATCCACAAATGAATGTTGTGGGAGTTCAATGTACCACTTCGCGGCTGTACTAGTCAAAGTTCACCGAAATATTTGTAACTGAATGGAATCATCCATGAGGGAGTTTGAGGAACACCACAAATGAAAATTAATAACATGGTTCCACGGATCTTCACCCTACTTCCCATCGAATTTCATAATATACGATGGTAACTTTACCGGAATGGGAGGTCACGAGGGATTATGTTGAATGGGATCATTAATCAACTTGGACAAATTAGGAAAGTCCAAAGTTTCTAGGAAAGGTAACTGTCTATTTGGTTGCACATACTGGTAATATTGATATGGAATATAATTACCAGTAGGTCCATAGGTAGACTGATAAACAGGTTGCTGTGAGGAAGAACCACCAGAGGATCCGCCCATGGGGGGTTGATTTCTGGAATTAGGACCACTAGGACCACTAGGGCCTCTAGGAGGAAGACCTCTAGATCCACCAGGACCATGAGGACCACCAGGAGGTGGACCACCAGACCCTCTAGAGCCTCTAGGAGGTGGTAAACCTCTAGAGCCACTAGAACCACTAGGTGGAGGGCCACCAAACCCTCTGGAGCCATAAGGAGGAAAGCCACCAGGTCCCCCAGGACCATAAGGAGTAAATTTGCCACATCCTCCAGGACCATGAGGTCCCCTAGGGGGAGGAACTCCATAGGGTGGTCCTCCCACACCTCCCATAGTATGTATAGGTATCCCTCCCATGGCTGGCATATAAGACCAGTTGGGTTGACCCCATGGCGTAAAAGTGTTACTAGGGTATGAAATTCCAATATAAGGCATTCCTATACGATTATATGGATGATTACCTACAGGAATTTGATAACCATAACCACTAGAAGACTGAATGGTAACAGGTTGTGCCCCCAAGGGCTGACCTGAACTAGATAGGGGATTTACCACATTAGTGTGGGTGGGAGGGACAAAAACTATAGATGTTTCTATGTTAGAGGTATTCCCTTGACTAGGTACAAATCCAATATCATATAACGTAGGTTGTGCCAGGGGTTGCCCCCTGGCATTCAAAGGTACCGATGAAACAAGAATTGAAGGTTGGGCCCCATATGCAAAAGACCTGGGAGGATTTGGAACAGACATAACATAAGAGGTGAGAGGGGTGGAAATTTGACCTGGGCTGTGGGTTGTTAATGGACGATCTATAATTGGTTGAATGGGTCTCATAGAATCGGCTAGTGAACTATATCCCACAAGAAGGGATGTGGAATGTACTAGTGTAGAGCCTAATAGGTTATCAATCCACTTTTCTACCTCCTGTGCACGGAGAATAGCAACACGGTATTTCCTACGTTCTTCTTCATCATCAGGAGAACTTACACGGGTGCCAAATGAGGCAATGGCCTGTCTGATAGGTGTCTCCCAGAAAGGAGCATTACGACCAAAGTCTAGAAAGGTATCATCAACATGACCTTCCAAGGGAGAATGGAATGATGAATTTCCCCGAGAGGGTTGTTGGACCAGGGGAGGCAAGTGTGAAGAATATGGTACTCCACTTTCCACCACCATGTTATCTCCCACTTGGGAGGTGGTAGCAGTTCCCTGGTTGATAGCTTCCATTGGATTTTCTCCTGAAACAGGAATAAAATCAGGTGGAAAGCCCCGTACTCTTCTGGACTGTCTTAACTCAACCAGTTTGTAAAGTTCCTATCTAACCTACGGTTTGAAAATCTAAAAAAATAACACACACCAAAAGACTTCCATAATCAAACTATAGGTCAAAACAGGCAGACTTAAAATGACAGGAGGAGTTCAAAAGTCAGGTCTCTCACTAGAATTGTCAAGAAGGTGCCACTCACGATATACCTTGAGGGTACGTGTGTAGTAATCTCCCTAAATGTTGTTTTCGGTGTATGGATCCAAACAATATGGCCAAATGGATTTTCTCAAATAGATAAGGTACCCTAGTGGGGTCTCCCAATATACTTAAGGTACATGGGATCTCGGATCTCGAATCGGTAGTAGTGCATTCTAATGCATAACCGTACATAAGGGGCCTTCTGATATACAATCAAGTATGTGAAGTACCTTTCTATATACCTCAAGAGTACATGAAAGTCTGTTCGATACACCGATGGTACGTGGAAGAATCACGCGAGTCCCAGAATGTAATGCTGATAAAATAATGACAGCTTCTATGCTTAACGACGCCCGTACACGTCTCTAACCTATCACTCAAGTTACTAAGTAAATTTTAACCTACAACTACCATTAATTTTAACTTGTATGGTTAGGTGAATGCATGATGTTTTGACAGAAAAGTAAAATCATGCAATATGATTGTGTAAATGTTCACTTTACCGTTCAGTATGCCTACTTATGGGAGGGAAGAGAGTATTTTTCTTTTTGTTTCAAAACCAAAAATCATTCCAATCAACAGTCATGAACATCAAATCAAAGACAAGCAAACACTTTTACAAACCAAAAAATATTCTTTCGAAAGCAAATGAGAAAGGTGAGAATCTATTTTCCTAAAAGAACAACACCAAGCACACCTATATGCCAATGCACTCTAACTTTTCAAATTTCTCAAAAACATAAGCAAATCTAACTTAAAACTACCATTTTTTATTATTATTTTGATCGAGATAGTCCTATATGCATGAGAGATGAAAGATCATGAAGGTCTTGAAAGCTTGTAAAGCCAATCAGAAAACCCAAATCCAACACTCAAATATGATGTCCTAATCTCAAGCAAAACTTTTCTTTTTTGAAGGAAAGAAAAAGAAGTTTACTATGCAAGCAAGAAATGAAATTTAGAAGCTAATCTATTGTTCTTCTTTCAATATATGCAGCGAAGAGAGACTTCAATGAGCACCCTAACTTTTAGAAAACAAGAAATCCTTCTTTAAGCACCACCAAAAAGCAAGAAGCGGATGAACAATAAAAAAGACTAAATAAGCTTTTGAAATTCCACTCAAATCAATCTTAAACCATCAAAGCAGCAAGCCACACACATCAAATTCAATAACACAAGTTTGATAACAGAACTGAAAGCAATCAAAATTCCAAATTTTTACAAAGAAAAATGAGGAGAAAGAGTTTTGGAATAAGGCCTACCTAGCACCGCACTTCGTAGGTGTTATAAGAGTGTTTCCAAACCAGCACCACTCCTTGCAAACTAGATACAGGCGGTGGCACTGCTTACTGCTCACTATGTTCAGGCTGTGGCACCACTCCTCGTACAAAGCATGGATGCGGTTCCCTGTAGATGGCCAAAACAAAAAAGAGAATGATGGATCAGATAAAAAAAGACTAGATCAAGGAAAATACTATCGAATTAAATGTGGTAACAGAGCATAAAAGACCAAAATGACTCAGATCTGAACATATCTTGAAATTTCAAACCCGAATAATACAAATTAGAAAGTAGATCTAACTGAAAAGAGTTGAAGAAAACAAAGCCTGGATTCGAACAAGATTTGCACATTGAGGAATATCAAAACAACTAAATACTCTATTCCCCAGCAGAGTGGCCAGATTTGTTGTCTATAATATTTCACCTCCTGTGGACAGCAAGGTGTTCCACTGGTCTGAATGGTTCAGATCTAGAACAAATAGAGGACATAGGTTGAAGACTCTCCCTAGACGCTGTAGACATCTAGAATACAAGGATTTGATAGTTCACCTGTGTACCTGCAAAAAATATCAACATGAAATGAATCAAAGCAACCAGAATATGATCTACTAATCTATGCTAGTGACTAAGGAATCTAGCAACATATATATGTGAAATCACAACAACAACATCATATGTGGGACAGAAATCAAATTGCATTAGAAATATGAAGAAGTTTACAACCAATCCTTAGTGTTGACATGCATCTCCATGAAACTAGCTCTTCATCCCCAAAAGCTCTGACTCTAGCTCTCTATGCTCTCTCCAAATGATCTTGGGCCAAGAATCAATCCAACAGCATAACAATACCTTCAAATTTTCTCCCCTCAACCACGGCTATGAGCTCATATTTATAGGGTGTTAATGGATAGAGATGGTTAAGAAATTAGTGGGTGAGGTGGCCTCTAAGATCCTAGGGTGAGGGATGTCGAGCTCAACCAACCCACAACAATAGGGATAAGGTAGTACACGAGGCTTATCATCTAGAAGCCTCGAGAAACTTCTCTTTTTCCCTTTTTACCTAGGGTACCATGCTTCTCCTTCTATGACAGAGTGGTTCTGGTAATAACCGCCTATGGACCAAGGGAAATGGGTAGTGGCACCGCTTGTGGACAACCAATGAAAGGCGATGCGAGCAAGGGTACCGCTCCTGGATAAATGGGCATGCTCGGTGTTGGGAATTTGTATGACAGATTAATGAAAAACCCTTTAGTTTCCACTCTAGAAGCTGGGATTTAGGGCAACTAGGTATGTCAAATGTCTTATCACATGATGGTGACAGTATTTTGATATAACAGCATCCCTAATCAAAGGAACAACATATCTAGAAGGGGTGATAACAATAATAATGCAAAATAGAATATCTTCCATAGTTAAATTTATTTAACAAAACTAAAGCATTGAGAGAAGAATTAATGAAGGGTTAAAAGATTATTTTTGTCTCGAAAACAATTGTAAATCATCCAACTTGGTCATGTGAGATAAAAATAAGTTCCTCTTTGAAACTCTTGTCATTTCCATTATCTTGTACGGTTGTGAAGTATGGGGGTGCAAGCCTTCTAGAGAATATTGGAGGAATATTGAGCAAATCCAAAACAGGTTTATATCTTATAACCACAAAATCAAAAGCAATATGCCTTATCCTATTCTCTTCATAAAAGTGGGTCTTTCCCCCATTAAGAACATGGCTACGAATAGATACCCAATGTACAAGCACAAGATAAATAACATGGGAAATGAGAGATTTCCTAAAATTGGCTTAAAGTCAAGTCGCAACCAACTATGCCCCAAGTTGAGTTGGTGTAAAGATATGATTACTTGGTTAAAAAATTGGTGCAGTGATTAAAATGACACTTTTCCAAATATCAATAATTCCAAAAATATCATTACATCTATGTTTAAATAGAAACTATGGTGCGAGGATAATTTAGTGGTTAAGAGAAAATTAAGATACTATATGTTACATAGAAAATATTCTTATGGCTTGGGGTAGAGCCACAATAGATAGAGTGACGCTAGAAACCATCTCAATTCCCAAATATTCTATATAAACATGAAATTATAACAACAAAATGATAAGGCCCTTACCTGAACCGGATGTCGGAATAAAACCTTTGTTGATCTCTCAATCCAATGCTCTTCACATGCAACTTGTCCTCGACAACCAAGGAATACGATCATATAAAATTTATATCAATTGTTAGCACATAATCTATAATAATTGATGAACATATTAAGAAAATATACCCAATGTAAATAATATCAACATTTGCAACATGAATTGGATGAGAAAATATTATTTCTATTAATATAATGAATAGTATTTATAGGAACCGAGAAACTAAGTTCCTCCACCTAGGCCTCCACTAGTTCAATCCTCCATACAATGGAAAGCTCACAAGTTCAAGGAGTAATTGGGTTCCTCCTTCACAAGATAGGGAATATCATGGGAGATGAACATAATAAAGGTTCAATCTTACAGGGACAAAGGGATCCAAACTCAAGGCATGGAAATGGGGCAATATTTCTCTAGAGTTTCCTTACTCTCCAATTTACCCTCCTAAAATGCTTCACAATAGCTCAATATATATCCCTCAAAGTAGGTGTAGGGTCGAATCAGAGCGTTTTCTAGTATATGGGTGAAAACATGAAGTTGGGTAACTATTTTACTTACTTTTTGACAAATAAAAGTGCAAAATTTCATGTTTTTTAACTTCAATCCATTTAAACCCATAAATCCCTTAGGAATTTAACCGTCGAGTAAAAAAATTGTTTTAGAGGATTTAATTAGCTTTGTACTCACATTTTTTTATATTTTTAATGGACATATCATGGGACAAATTTGGTTCTCACCAACGACATATACTTGAAAATTCTAGGTATGGATAATGAGTGACCTACGTGAGCACTATTTTTTTAGATATAGATATTCATTTTAGGAGGAAAAATGTATGATAATAATCTACACTCATTGCACTTGTGTGTGGACTATATTTTGAGGTTTTTCATACTTGATAACTATTTTTTATTATTTATCGAAATAACAAATGTTCATAAAATGGTGCCTTATCGAAACATGTTGCTGAGATTCAAATTTCTTTTTGCTGCGACTGTTATTGAAAAAAATAAAAGCACCCTTTTGAATAGGATGGGGAAATAAATATAAGTGTGAATATTTCAATTTTTTTAGTGTTGTCCTTGTTATGACATTGAATTTTCATTTCAGGTGGTTTGTAGAACAATAAAATTTTTAAGGGATGTGGTTTAGAAAAAGATTAATAATAAATATAAATTCAAAATGAAATGAAACAATTCTTATATTATTGGAAACTAGATTAAGAGATGGATCCATTAGAACCAAGAATGACATATAACCTTTAAAATTTGCAGGGGTTTGGCCCTGTTGAATTTGTAGGTTGAAGAAATATGCAGGATATTTTCATAGGTTTTGTTGACTGCGAACTCTTGGACGAAAAAAAATCTTCCAAACTCTCGACCGAGAGTTTACTTCAAACTCTCCATAGAGAGTTGTTTCTAAATATGGTGCTATGATGGGATTAAACTCCCATCCTATAGTTTATTAAACTCTTGGTCGAGAGTTTGAAATCTCACAAAATCTCGGCCTAGAGATTTAAGTTGACTCTTTTCATGTGTTTATACACATGAACTTTTTTTCCTCTTAATTATGAAACAATTGTTACCCAACTTCGTGTTTTCACACATATGGAAGGCCATGGATCATAACAGTAGTGACTTGGCAAGGAAACCTTGAAATATTTTTTTATTTTAAGCATGAAACCCGATGTACGTGGGTTTAATGGTTCAATATGTGTATAGGCATGTTGTAGTGCTAATGCTCCTCATGTATCAATATAAATATATTTTTTAGGGTTTTATCTGAGCAAGAAGGGTATGATGAGTCTATAGAGGGATACGGTAGGCCATCAAGGCATGTTGCGAAGGATGTGGAAAACAATGCTATAATATATGCCCCCTAATGTATGAGGTCATATGAATGATCATGATGGAAAAAATGCATTATAACTCTCAGAAGTGGAGTAGTGGAGACCCAGGTGGAAGAACTATCCAGTCATCAAAATATTACAGCATTGAATTTGTATACATGATTGCAGATATGAAGTACATAGAAGTCCCATGTTCATATACATATAATAGGTATTCATGGACATGAATAGGAAGTACATAATAGAAATATGTCACAAGTGCTCACAACCATCAAAACACAATGGATTCTAGTCTCCAAATCGACTGAAGACATCTGGTATATACTAGAATAAAAACTACTCTGTCATGAGAACCAAAGTCTAATAGTGGTCACAATCAAGGATAGTAGAATATAGGATGATGCCACTATATTCCAAGGTATTCTACATGAACCTTAGATGGTACATGTCCCATCATGTGAATACAAGTATTGAAGTTGGACATGATGAAACATCTTCTAATTACCAATCATTAAGCTATATCATTAACATATACGAGAGGACCCACCGATGATGTAAATGGGTGTCAAGGTACCGAGTATAATCGACAAGTGTGAATAAAGGTGTTGAGATTGAACAATTTCAAAATCCATCTATTGAGACCTTGATGTATTCCCAATTGTTAATGAAGAGAGAACCTACTACTGGTGATTGCAAGTATCAAGGTACTCATATGACTCTAGATCCCAATTCCAGAATAGATGATCTGAAGTCAATGGATTGAGATCAATTAGAAGGAGGGAATTTGGGAATCCCCCATCAATCAGCATGATTTATGCAATAAGGATGAATTATTTGGAATAACTTGTATGAACAAGAAAACCACAAACTAGTAACCATGTGCATTTCTCATGTGTACCAGATGATAGTACATGAAAAAAACCATTTGAATAACAACCAATAATGAAAACTGCTGACAAAAGAAGGAAAACACCAATGAGGTCTAATGGAATCCAAGACATGACACAAATCCCAATGTGTGAATAAATTTCTTCTCGTTGAACAAATTGGAAACCACTTAGTCAGTGACCAATGATGAGGTTTCATCTATTCAGTTCAAGGTTTCCTACCACTAATGAAAGTAGGTCGAGGGTGCTAGGTAGGACACAAACTTCATGTGATTCTCAAATGCACTTATAAAGGTATTTTCTACATGAAAAGTAAAGAAATATGAGGAATGGTCGACTCAAGTTTATAGAACTCCTTTGAACAAGATCACAAGGAAAATGGATAAACTCAAGAAGTATAGACTCAAGGCTAAACCTTCAGATGACCTTGTGATATAGGAGGCATCAATAAAATCTCCATAGGTACTGGAAGCTTAACCAGTCATAGGAGTAAACTCTGAGTAACAAGTTTATCTTCCTAAGGACATACTAAACCCAAACAGTTGATGGATAAACTAAAAATTTAGTGCTTTGTTCAAAGACGACATGACTGCTGCCAATATAAGGCAATATCATTTTCTCGTTTGAATTTTTATGTTTCTTTTTTGTATTTTTTCATATTATATAATCCCGAAAAGGAATAAAATAGTGCTTATGGTACATAAGAGAGGAAACAAGTGTCATGAGCAAGAAAACTAGTTCCAAGCAGTGGAACATGCCTAGGCTCAATGCAAAGAAACACATGCATGATAAGGACACTTGGGGGGATATTTCCTCTGAGGTGAGGGAAAATAAAGCTACAAAGGTTAGATGGTAGGCTCTATTTGGATAGGATTGAGAAATTATTGTGAAATTTTTCTTATAACGATAAAGCGAGAGCCAACATTAAGCTAAAAAATGAAATAAAACTAATGATATGAAATTACAACTCGATATAAAAGGAGTCCCTATGGGTGATGGATAGAATAAAAGATGAGAATAACCATGAAGTTTCCATGCAAGGAAATGGAAGTACAATAAGGTACTTTGAGACTAAGGGAGGTACTGTTGCACGGGAACCAAATGACAAGATAGGTTCTAACTACTGTACCCATGGTTTGAAAAGCACTACTGCTCAAATAACGACACTTCTATAAGAAGTCAGAGGGTTCTGTGTCACTTAAAAATGGGTTTGTACCTACTTTTTATGAATCGTAGCCATAGGATGATGAAAAAATTCAAGCGAAGTGAAATCCTATCCTATATGTGTTGATGTTTGAGAAAAATCGGAGATGCTTGAACTTTAAAACTTTTATCAAACAATTTCAACATTTATGAATTTCATAAATCAACCACATGAATATTCATATCATCCACATATGAATATCACAAATCAATCAACCATAATATACAAGGAGGAGCCATCTAGAACTCCCTCCATGCAAACATTAGCTCCCTTCCTTTCCTCAATTATATTTAAGTGAATGTTCATTGTCTTAAAATAAAAGTGAACTGACTTGAACTTAATGTTAACTGGTCACTTTAGTTTAATGTTAACTGACTTGAACTGAATGTTAACTTACTTGAACTGAATGTTAACTGACTTGAACTAAATGTTAACTTAATTTAACTGAATGTTAACTAAATTGAATTGAATGTTAACTTTACTTGAAATAAATATTAACTGACTTGAACTGAGCATTAACTGAATGTGAACTAAACTCAATATTTAATTGATTGTTGATCACTTAGTTAATATGAAAACTTAATTTTCATCAATGCTTCACTTTTAGTTCCATCCATGCACAATTTCTATTATTAACTTTTGCATGGACCTCTTTAGTTAACTGATGCATGTTGATTGATGAAAATTAATATCTTCTTTACTTAAATGATTACATTCATTAATAGTTCAATTGATTCATCTACTTAGGCATTGATTGAGGTATTCATATTTTACTGAAGCTTTATAACTTGATTTCACTCAGACATTTGCATGGGAAATTTGAATTCTCTTTCTCTATGCTTTATCTCATTATCATTAAATAATTAATGTGTGGTCCATATGTGTATTATTTATCCATCTTATCATATCATACTCGGAATAATTATTCCATACATACCGATGATCATATATATTTCCCTAAGCCATATAGCCATATGCTAACGTAATTTACTCTAGGGGTATCTATTCCCTAAAGGCATTAGAGGAAATTTCAACTAAAAATGGGCCTTTCAACCCTATTTCAAATTTCGTGTCATCATGTGTTAGAAAATGAAATTGCTTTAAATTTGAAATACCATATAGGTCTTAAACAATTTTTTAATATAAATTTGGGGATAGGTATCATAAAAAAAACTACTTTTTTTGTTCGTATTTTTGACATATCTCCCTGTGTTTTTACTCAAATTTCGATCGGGAGAGCTCGTTGGATGCATAATTAATTTCTGCATCCAACGAGTACCCACTCGGCATACTTTTGACCGACGCTGCTAACCCCAGAACAAGAAATACCTGAAAAAATGTGATGATGATGTCATCATCACATTTTTTGGTCCATCAAAAGTATGTCGAGTGGGTAGTCATTGGATGTGGAATTTAATTCTGCATCCAGTGAGCTATCCTGATTCAAATTTGAGTAAAAACACATGGAGGTATGTTGAAAATACGAACAAAAGAAATATTTTTTTTTTCTTTTTTTTCCTCCAAAGGTAATAAATATTATTTTATTATTTTCCTTAGGAGGCCCATTTTGAATTGAAATTTCCTCTAATGATACTTATAGAACTCAATGACCATGTCTAGCAATATACTAACATAGTATAACCACCTCAATAAATGGAGGTCCACAGTCTTGATACAAAACAAGACTTCAATCATAATACAACACAAGATCATCTCCACAATTGGAGATCCTTGCAAATAGGGTACCTTCTATGAGAATACTTGACTTGAAATTACTCACAAGTCTAGTCTTGATATTACTCGCAAGACTTGGCTTGATATTAATCAGAAGCTTTACAATACAATATTACCACCTCAATCATATGAGGATACATAGGACTTGATATGACTCACAAGTCCAACTTGATATTGCTCACAAGTCCGAAGAATGACTCATGATGTTGTACAATCAACACTCCCTCTCAAGGAGGGAGACATTCTCTACTTTACAAGGAATTTCCTTCCATACCAAGCTTATCTCAGAAGTATCTTAACTTTGTCATTGATAGAGGATTGTACACATATTTGCAATATGCTCATCAGTAGTTATGAACTAAAATTTTACTTTACATTACCATGACTTTGATGAAGTAAAAATTCATCTCAACGTGTTCTATCATAACACATAGGGTTGTTTTTAGAAATATTGACTGTTAACACCTAATAATTGTAGGCTCAAGTATTTCATCCCAGTAGGTAGAATCCCAAGCTACACTACTCCTCAGTACGCAGTACTATCCGCAAAACATCTTTTTCTTCTATAGAACTCTTTGGAATACACCTTGCTTCTGTAGTACTAGTCACAATACACTTAGATTTTGTAGTGTTAGATGTGTTAGAATAATCAACCCATAGTATTTATCCACTTAGACATTATTCCATTTATTTTGTCTTATTTTCCTAGTCCATGAGTCCCACCATGTGCAAGTTGTCAATTGCCTATCCATAGAGGTCAAACTTGCCATTATTGACTCATGGAGCACTTTGGAAACTCCTGGGAATCAAATCTGCTTTATTCATGGCCTCCTAGGCACCCTTCTTCTTTTTCTGCTTTGTTGACTGCTTTTCCTGTTTTTAAAGCACATAAGGAAAGCTAGACTAGGTGAGGTGAACCTGTTTTATTCCCCTTTCATCCTCCACTCTTTCCTCCATGAAAAAGCATGTATGAGCTTCCATTTGACCACTCTTTAGCTTTCCTATGCGCCCTTGCTAATTCGTGGGGTCCTTGATAGATTTGGGATCAGCTTTTTACACCTATGGGGGATTTGTCTATTTTGGGTAAGCCTACTTTATGCTAGATTTGGATGCTTCCTCATGCATTAGATTTGCTCATGTATTCTATATATTCAGCAGCCTATGTTATTATATGGTTGGCTATTGTACAATCAGTTAATATAATTTTGTGTTACAGCTCCATATTCAGTCTCCATTGTTGATAATTTGCATGATCAATTGTTAATTGCTGTGAGT